>PVHP010010244.1:0-48759 GCA_004024765.1 Zapus hudsonius | reverse complement strand
ACACTAAAGGCTGAATATAAGCATTTTCAAATAAACAAAAATAGTTGGCAGCAAACTGGCTTGCTCTTAGGTGAACTGTTAAACAAAGTCTCTCCCTTCCTTTCTTTCCTCCTTCCTTCCCTCCCTCCCTCCCTTTTGAGACAGGGCTTCACAATGTAGCCTAGACTGCCCTTGAACCCACTTTGTATCCAAGGCTGCCTTCAAACATAATCCTCCTGCCTCAACCTCCTAATTGCTGGGTTTGCAGGAAGTAAAACCTTTCCTTCTGTAAGTTTTTTTTCTTTCATTCTTTTTTTCCTTCTGATCTTGTGTTTTGCACCAGCATTCTGTCTCACCATGTGTGTGCTGGGATGACAGACATGTGCTCCTGGGTGGATTTTTTTTGTTTTGTTTTGTTTTTTGTGGATTCTGCAAATCCAAACTTAGGTTGTCATGTTTGCACAGCAAGTGCTTTTATCCACTGAGCCACAACCCCAGTCCTTTTAGAAAGTGACCAAGCAGTTACTGGGAATTACAGGAAGTGAAGCAGAGCATGTGAAATGGTATGAAATATATCTCTCTGTGTTTGTGCAAAATCTTCCCTTATTGTTAAAAGCAGTAATCACACCACTCTAATGTTGAGCTTATAGGACATATTGATACGTCCATAACTGAACAGAGTAGGGGTGGGAAATGGGAGCTCTACAGGTGGAAACTTGTTAAATTTTACTGGAATTAACTCACTATTGAGCTGAAGAAGACTGTGATAAAACCAGGAAGCACTCTGTACAAAACAAAAGACCAGGAAGAAAAAGGGAAAGAATGAAAAAAAAAAGATATGGAAGGAAAGGATTTATTTCCTGCTAGTAAAAAAAACAAGATCTGCAGTCCATGTTCTTTGAGCATGATTTCTTTTCTTTTTCTTTTTTGAGACAGAGTCTCATTTAGCCCAGATTGGTCTCAAACTTGCTAAGCAGCCAACAATGACCTTGAACTCCTGACCCTCCTTGCCTCTTGCCTCAGATTCCTGAGTGCTAAGACTCTAAGAATGTTTCAAGTACAAATATATATATATATATTTTTTTCAATGCAGTGCTGGGAATGAAGTGCCTGGGCCTTGTGCATATTAAGCACTCTACCAATGAGCTACATCTCCAGCCCACTGATGGTATTTTTAATCATTCATATTGACCTTATCAAGTAGAGAAGACCTTGGAATTGACCTGGGATCAATCAGACATCAGAAGTGCTGAGAAATATATCTACAATGTCCATAGTAGCTGCTGTATCATTAACTGAAACATTGATTTAAATGACCAAGTATTATTAACAAATTTGAAAAAATGGATTTCATATGGGACATTACAGTTCTGACACTCTTGTGTGATAAAAATTTAAAACAGGAGCTAGGGAGATGGTTTGGCAGGTAAGGTTGCTTGTTGTACCTGAGTTCATCCTAGCATCCATATAAAAGACCAAGCATGGGGAACTGAGCTGAAGAGGGGGTAGAAAGATTGTGAGAGCCATGGTGGGGGAGACTATCCAGAGGCATGGCACCCCTCAGTAACAACACACTTGGGTCAGGAGAACCAGGCTGAATTCTAGGCTATCCATGGTCCCCTGTCACAAGGACTGATCCAGACGATCCACGGAGGAGGATATCCAGCTGATTGGGGATGGAGAGGGTGGGCATTGGGGAAATAGGGATAACCACTCATTGTTTGCCCACTAAATAATGAAACTCATTATGAACAATAAAATAAATAAATAAAAATGCACAAAAAAAGCCAAGCATGGCCATGCATCCTTGTAGCCCCAGTGCTGAGGGAAGAAGAGACAGGAGGATCACCGGGGCTCCCGGTCAACCAGTCTAACGGAAACAACGGAGAGCTCCAGTGAGAGAGTCTGTCTCAGGGAAATAAGCTGGAAGAGCAATAGGAGGATACCTGATGTCTTCCTCTGATCTCTTGGGGGTGTCCACATCTGAACACATGCACACACAAATACACCACCCATATTACACACACACCAAAACAATTAGAAGTAATGTAAACATGTTCTAAAATCACAGTGGTAACTACTGAAAGCAGCCACCCACCCTATGGCAGGCACTGTTAGGAGTTCACTCTTGAGTTTATATGTTTATAGTGCCTTGGTAAAATGACATTGTTTCCTTAAGATTTCAGCCTTGGTTATTCACCTTTAGCAAACATGAACATTTTGAAGTTTTGACTGTGGTAACAACACATAAGCAAAAAGAATTCTTTATTAAATAAATCTAGGGCATTTTGAAGACATCAACACAGTGTTCTCACCGAGAAAGCGCTATCCAACGTTTGAGGTATCATCAGTTCATGCAAAGTGCGCTGCAAACATACCTGGGAATCTCTGGAAGTACCAAAATACAATTTTACAGCTTTCTGCTAGTGCGAATAAAAGATATCACTGTAAAATATACATTTTGATAGAAAAATATCCCAAGAATTTAACTTCCCAAATACCAAGAGTTAATATCATATGATTACCCTTGGGAACATTTATAAAGTTCTCAAAATCAGTATAAAACTTATTCACATTCTAATGAAATCTAATGGCATATTCACAAATGGCAGCCAGGATTGTGGTGGGCTCTGGTCATTGCACGGGTTCCATCTCTGTTGGGACAGAGTCCAAGGCCTGGATGGGTTCCTTGCTCGACGCAGTGACGTGTTATGACATGCGCTCCTTGAAGAACCATTTCTGGTCGTCCGAGTTGGTACAGTCACGAAGGAGTGGCACAAAACTGTTACTGAACGTCCCTGTGGCCTGAACACACTTCTTGGACTGTTCATGAACTAAAGAGCCATCCTACAAAAGATAACAGACATTAAATACTCAAGACAATCTCAAAGGAGTCCTCAGAAAAGCCTCTTTTCCCTTAACAGAAATTCTGAAGCGCTCAGGGTGTGAGTTTTATCATTTCAGAAATATGTATTGCATGGTAACTGTCTTCCATGGGAAAATGCAACTCAGGACATCCCAACGAGGAGAGCACCAGGCAGACACAGGCTCCTCCTGCTTGCCTCACCCGAGGCCAACAGCACCACCTGCTGGTTGCTTAGGAGACCTGTCAGACACTCCAACTCTTCCCTACTTTTTTTTTTCTCCTTTTCCCTTATGAAAATCAGAACCAAGGTCCTTTGTTTATAGCTTTCATTTCTCCTAGGCCACTTAACTCCATTCCTAGTGACTTAAGTCTCTTAGTCATTTTAACAGTCAGGAAACATGGTCACAGTCCCAGCTCATCCACAGCCAGCTGGATGGGGCAAGTCCCCCAGCTAACTGGCCTGGGCTCTTCAGCGGCTCCCTGTCTAGGTAAGAGGCAGGAGGCTCTCTACTGACCCTAATTCCCACACGCTAATTGCTATCCCATGATCGCTCCCTACCTTTGCTCAGCTAGCTCAATAAACCTCTCTTCAACCGTTTATCTGGTCCCTCCACCTCTCCGAGGTGTAAGCTCTACTCCTGGGAGGGCCTTAATTATGGCCCAGCAGCAAAAAGACAGAATGAATAACCTACCTCTTCGAAGGGAGAGAAGCCTTGGAAACACAGTAAGATGTTAATAACCCACAAACGCTTCTGACAGCTCTAAGTTGTCTTTCAAGAAACTTTAAATAAGGAAGTAAAATATCTCTCTGCCCACCCTTCTAAACAAACTTACTTCTCCTTAAATGATCACTGGAATTTAAGACAAGATTCTTCGGGATACAGCATACCGAGTCTACTGTTTCTAGCTTGCATTAGCACTCCCTGATGGTTCACTAAGGCTTAGGGTTAGAAGAAAGATGTACAGGAAAGAGTGCTGCTGATCTGTGGGATGTGCTGTTCTTACTGTATTTACTTTATTTTCCATAGGGTTTTACTGTGTGAGCCAGGCTAGCTGGCCTGGAACTCATGATCCTCCTGCCTCAGTCTCCCGACTGCTGGGATTACCAGCGTGCACCACCATGTCCAGTTTATTTTCCTGTATCAAACAGATGACACTATGGCACATGGCTTTTATGGGCACACTGCAAATTCCATTGCTAACTGCCACATTTTTCTATTAAAAAAAAACTTTGACTAATACTTAGAATTACCCCACTTATGAATAGTACAGAAGAATGTCTGTCCCTGGGGCTAGGCTGGGAATGAAAGTTCTCTGGGGATATGACAGATGACTAAGCTTTTCCTTTTGTTGAGTCCTTTTTTTTGGGTTTATTTCCTCCAGTGCCTCCGTAGTGCCGTCTCAGGATTACTCAAATACAGTAGGTGCTAGGTATGCAGTAACACTCAGCTATCAACCAGCCACATCAGGAGAGCCTGACTCATCCCAGGAATGTTTTCTGGTCATAACAGCACAAGTAATCATGAATCTCTACTGGGCCTCGCGGCTCTAAAGAAACTGGAGAGTCCTCATTAGAGCAAGACAGAGCCGAGCCCAGTACTCTAGAGCTGGGCAGAGACACTCAGAGAAGCACAGTGACTGACACCTATTCTAAGCTCCCACTTCGGCAGTCTGTGACACTCCTTTTATTTCTTTCTTTTTAATAAAATGCCTTGGCATATGACTGTGCGTGTGTCCAAGCACATGGGTGCAGGAGTGGATAGAGGCCAGAGGACGACAACTGGTATCTTCCTCATCGCTCTTCACCTTATGTTTTGAACCTGGAGCTCATCCATTTGTCTAGAAAAGCTATCCAGCAAACCCTAGGGATCCTCCTGTCTCCGCCTCCCCAGTGCTGGGATTTCAGGCGTGTACCACCACACCCAGATTTTACGTGGATTCTGGGGATCTGAACTCAGGTCGTCAAGTTTATATGACAAGCACTTTCCCCAATGGGCCATCTCCCCAATGCTCCTGAGTGGTAGTTGTTTTTTTGTTTTTAATCGAGCCCCCAAATGCATCTGTGAGAGCTCCACTTCCCCTGGAAGAAAAGGAGGCCATGGACTCAGACATACTGCCACCTCCTCCACTTTCTCAAAGTCACGATGACACCCATGGGCCCATGCTAGGCAGCATACCTGGTTTCCACACTCCCTGAGGGAGGCAGAGTGGGCCTGGCACTTACTGACCTCCTGAAGGATGAACTTCTGATCCTCCGGGGCAGTGTCTCTGCAAAGATGCATGACCAGGACGTCTTTCCCTGATTCCACAGCTACGCAGGCCTCCGGCTGGCGGGTGTTATAGCGTATTTCCTTCTGGGATGTGTACTCAAAAAACTAAAGACAGGACAGCCAGCAAGGGTCAATTACCCCCGTGTGGAAAAGGGGGACGTACTGGACGAGATCTCATGGGGTTACAGAAGTGGGTGGGATCACACGTGTTTGCCTCCCACCACCATCATGAGCCTGTCCAAAGGGGCTCCAGGTGTCTACCCCTCACCCCCTTGCCCTCAGGAGGCCTATAACACATGCAGTGCTTGCCTAGTGCATGAAGTGACCCCTCTCCTGCCTGTCTCATTTGTTAGATGGGGAGGACAGGGCTGGTGACAAGCAGCAAAGAAAACAGACCTGTCTTAGCCCTAGCCTCCGGCCCTGTGTGACCTTCACCAGCCTCTTCATCTCCTTCCCCCAGTCTCCCCATCCTCCGATACAGTGGATGCAAAAAGTCTGGAAACTGTGAAGTGCTGTGCAAAGTAGGCAACCTGACTGCCAAGAATAAGACCTGAACAGTGCTAAGAGTGTTTGCGAGCATGGGCAAGGCCCTAGGCTTGATCCCTAGAACTGCTTAAAAAATTTTTTTAATCTATACTGGAAAATAAACCCAAATTTGGAAAAAAAAATTGTTTGCAAAAATAAAATTGTTTACAGTGCTAGAGATTGAATCCAGGTGTGCTGGTTCAATCTTCATGGTTAACTCGATTGGAGTGAGAACTGTCTGAGAGATTAACAAAGCAATTCCAAGCATGACTGGGAGGGTGTTTCCAGATACACTTAGCTTATGACCTAATCGGTAGATTAAGGCCTTGGTGGAGTCATTATATGATGACATTTTTGGGAGGTCATGAAAGGGAGACGATAGGGCCCAGCTTGAGGAAGTCCTGGGGACATGCCCTTGGGGCGACACCCTCCCTGACCCCTCTTGTATCTTCCCTTTTCTCTGCTTCCTGGCCACCATGATGTGAACTGCTCTGCTCTGCCTCACACTTCTGCTGCCATGATGCTCTCAAGCAAGCACCTTAACACTCTGACACTAGGAGCCATGAGAAAACCTTCCACGCTTGGGTTGTTCTAGTGGGTATTTTTGTTACAGTAACACAAAAGTAACTAATAAGCCAGTGCTTCCCACATGCTAGGCAAATTCTTTTCCACTGAGAAAAAAAATCAAATATTTATTTACTTGCATATGTGTGTGTGTGCACATATGGGCACCCCAGGGCCCTCTGCCACTACAAATGCCAAACATTTGTACCACTTTTTGGATCTGGCTTGACCTGGGTGGCTGGAAAACTGAACAGAGGTCAGCAGGCTTTGTAAGCAAGTGCCTTTAACCACTCAATGCTCTCCCTGGGCCCCAATACTTAATTTTCTTTTTTAAAGAACACAGAGTTTCACCTTCCCCACACCTACCTGGTTCTGGCCCATGCCATGACAGAGGTATAAAAGGACCTGGTGTCCCTCAATTTGGTTTTCATCGGGAGGGTTATAGTCAAAGCAATAATCTTTTAACCCTTTGTTCTGGAGCTAAACAAAACACAAAAGTAGCATTTTGGTCAACAATCTACTCACCAACGCGCTCCACATGAGGTTCAGAAGGAGGGTAAAGGGAATGAGAGGAGAGCCAGCCTCAGAAACCTTGGAAATCCTTAGATGGGGGACTCTGTCCCACCCTAAGATGATGAGCCTGCTCTAGCCTGAAAGCTCTCATCTCTATTCTCATTCACATCCTCAATGCTGCCCAAGTCTGCACCTAACAAGGTTGTGGCCTTCTACTGAGACAAATTAACTAAATCAAACTGACCACAGTGACAGAGAAAGGGATTTTTAAAATGACTACAGATGGGAGTATGTTTGGCAATACTTTCTTAGGCGTGGAAATATTTTTACTAAGCAGATAGGCTGCAAAGAAATCTTAAACCTCATTTAGTATAATACTACCCATTGTAGTAAAGTACTTTTGTTTTGAAAATATTTAAATATATTTTAGAATAAGGCAAATAAGTAATTTTGGTTTTTGGTTTGTGAAGGAGTGGTATTTGGTATTGGGCTTTTTTGTTTGTTTTTTAACAATGATTTCACCTTTTTGTGTTTTTTAAATATTTTATTTATTCAATTTCAAGCAGAGATACAGAGAGAAAGAGAGAGAGAGAGAGAGAGAGAGAGAGAGAGAGAGAGAGAGAGAGAGAGAGAGAGAGAGCACACCAGGGCCACCACCTTGTGGTTCTGGCTTATATGGGTACTAGGAAATTGAACCCAGGGCCTTAGGCACTGGAGGCAAGTGCCTTAACTGCTGAGCCATCTCTCCAGCCCCTTGTATTTTTTTTTTAAAGACAGGGCCTAGTAAAGCCCGTACTGGACTCAAACTAAGCCAAGAATGACTTTGAACTTCTGATTCTCATTCCTCTACATCCCTAGTGCCTAGGTTACAAGTGTACACCACCAGACTCAGGTTTTTTTTTGTTGTTTGTTTTGTGTTTTGTTTTAATGCAATGCTGGGGTTAGAACCTGGGCCCTGTTCATACCAGGCAAGCACTCTACCAACTGAGCTACACTCCCAGCATAATTTTGTCAAGATTGTTAGAAACCAAGTTTTTCAATGTAAGAAAAAGAAATCATTCATATATCAAAAGGAAAAAATCATGTATGATTATGTTTGAATTTGTAATGTCACAATGAGGCCATAATTTGTTTCTCAAAAATATAAAGGTCCTTTCTATCCTCCCTGAAAGTTTGGCTGTGCTATTCACAGGGTAGCCACTAGCCCACGAAGCTACTGGACACCTGAGAGGGGACAGATCCACATTCAGATGTGCTGTGAATGTTAACTATTTCAAGACTACAATGTAAAGATTTTTAGACAATATGAAAAAAGTATAAAATGACTTAATAAATTAAATTTTCATTAACTTTATATTGAAATTGAGGCAGTTTAGGGTGACTGGGCCCCAAAAGTAAAAAGGACTGTCCTTGGGGCTTTCCCTTGCAGTCTCCACTTTGCTAGAGATCAGAGAAGACTCTGGCTTCTCCATATCTCGATTTCTATAAGTAACCTGAGCCCCTCTCTGGGAAAGACCTTAAACCTGGAAGGTTTAAGTCTGATCCTGACATTATGGTTGGTCAAGCTTAAGACCTCAGAACTTCCTGAGCCAGCCTAGCCCAGACCAATGAGCTATCTCTCTGGCTCACCTGAGGCAGGAGATAGAGCCCGCTACCATGAGGTTTTAAAATATATTACCAGGGGAGGGCAAGGTCTCTTTTCTCTGGGAAGTCTCCAGGTTCTGGTGAGTTTCCCCTAGTCTTGGCTGAGCTGGTCAAGATGAAGGGAGAAAGCCTCCGACCCCTACTCCCACATGGGCTTTACCCTCCTAACCTCCCTCACGGCGGAGCTCTCTGCACTTTCTCCTCTTTCCTTCTCTTCATCTAATAAAGTCTCTCTGAACCTTACCCTCTGGTCTGTGGATTTTGATTCTTTAAATTCCTAAGATAAGAATCTGGGTACTCTAAATTTGTTGGTGCGATGACATATTGGTGTTCTGGCAAAAAATCCCCAAATTCCTGTTTCATATGATAACATTTATGCAAATGGGTTAAATATTAACTCTAGTTACTCAATACAGTTACTAAAAAGCTTTAAATGACAGGTGTGGCTCAGATGTTCCTATAGGATAATCTAGAAGCCATGACAACCCATAGCACCTAGCAGCAGCACCATCAGGACAGGTTTTTGGGAGGCCTGAGTGAAGTAAGCTATCAAAGCCAGTGTAACGGGATTAAAGACTGCAAAATAAAGAGGCCGTCACTGACCAAAAATGAGACTATTTAAACACCAAAAAAAAAAAAAAACCAAACAACCAACAAACCACAAACCCAGACTAAGCTGACCGAAACACACCAACTGTGTGCTGCTGTAACATAATACCACAGGTTGGCCTACTACAAAAAAGCAGTAATTGACTTCCTATACCTCTGGGGCCTAGGACATCAGTGTCTGACATCAGTGTCTGTGGGAACCCTCTTATCATGTCCTCACATGGGAGAAGGCAGAGGGAACTCAGCCCCTAAAGCACTTTTATTCCTGAGGGCTATGCTTTTATGACCCATACACTTCCCACAAGGCCTCGCCTCTAACACCCTTGGCCTGGGGATTACATTTCCAGCACTCAAATTAGAACAATCTCTTCAGATCCCAACAAATTTCTACACATTTACCAGAGGAAGACTTGAAAATTTCTTATGCTTCTTCTAAATTCCATGGATTGCGATTTGCCCTAGCTAATGAGGGAACACTTTTCTTTACAGAAAGACTCCAGCCAATCATTGTGGAAGAAAGGAAAGAATGAGAACAATCACCATGTGCAACTCCATGGGAAGAAACATCTGGGCATTGGGTGTCAATGGCACAGTGGTGACCACTCCATCCAGAGACCTCATTTCTTCTCACTACAGCAAGGATGGCCACGCCTCATGTGCTCCTGGAACCACATGATCACAAGCTCTGCCTCAAGAGCTCCTGAGGACAAGGCTGACCTGACTGACCCTCCTCAAATCTTTAGGCTTCACTCCCATGATAAAAAAAAGTCCTGTGAAGAGGAATGCAACTTACAGACAGTGAAAAAAAAAACATGCAATCTTGAGAGTGAAATAGTCCACACAAAGGAGGCTGTTTATTAAACTAAGTTAAAAGTATTATGGAAAGAAACAAGGTGGGGGAAGTAGATAGAAGAGAATGAGGAAGCAAGATGTGGAGTCCTTGTGTGATTCCCACTGGAATCAGCCAAATGCTTAAAGAGAAACTTGAAAACCTGGGGGATATAAATTAGAACTAGAAAGGAAATAGTACCAGGAACTTAGTGGGGTGTGACGATGCTTGAAAATCTTGTAAAACAATGTCCACATTTTATAAAAATACATACTTAATCACACAGGAGTGAAATGCCGGGGTTGGCTTCAAAAGACAAAACCATGATGGGTGAGATAGTGAGCAAGAGAAGAATCTTATATATTCTAGAATTGTAGAACAAGATTCACTGTACCGTTCCCTGTTTGAACATTTTTATACTGAAAATATAACTTAACATTGATAGCCTGCTTTGCAGTTATTGGAAACTTCCAGAATGGAACCCCAGCACTTTGGATCAAAACTGTATCTATCAGTGGAGCTTAAGGTAAGCTGGTACAATTCCTAGCAAAAGCAAAAGACACCAGACTTCTTAGTTGGCTTCATTCCAGAAACATTTCTTTAAGGTCTTCTGAAAGACTGAGGGAACTCTCCTGACCCACCGTTGCCTCTGTGGGCTTCTACGTTGGGAAGTAGTAACTGATCAGGCCATTGAGACGAGAACCAATGTGGTGACATATTAGTATAGGACATAGATAGAAACACCAAGGAAACCTGTTTCCCCACCCACAAAACCGGGGCCCATACTTGCCAATTTCCACATGGCTTCCAGATCTGACATTCTGGACCTGAGGCCCAGGCACTCAGTGGATAACAGGGTAAGAGGGGGGGGGTGAAGTGGTCCCCACAAATAGGCTTTTTATGCCCAGAATATTCAGACCCAAGATGTGGGAACACTCATGCCACCGTGACCCAGTTCACTCACCATTCCAAAGAAGCCAGGCCTGTCCTCTGGCACATGGAGCTCTGGGTATACAGTATCCAGGAACCACCTGAAGTCTTTACACTGGAGCTTGGCCCGGAGTTCTCTCCTCTCTGTCACATCCCCAAAGGGTTCCTAAAAAACAACAAAACAGAGTCCCTGTAGGTTCTGGTGCTTTCTGTTTGACACTCACGCATGACACACCAGCTCTTACGGAGCAGCTATGGTGTGTCAGGTGCTGGTCAGAGAGAACACTGGCAGTGCAATGCTAACACCTGATGCTCACACTGATATTCCATTCCCAGGTGCTCCTGCTATAGCGAGGTTTGCAATGTCAGGAGGGTGAGGAATAAGGCACCTGCGTGGGAGCCTGGGAGCCAAACCTTCAGCTTGCACCTGTACCCACGAACCTGCCCGTTACTATGGAGCCAGTGACCACAAGGCCAACTTCATGCCCAACCAGAGGAACAGCAGCCTCACCACATGTGCCTAAACATTCTTACTGTATTATGCTGCCGTAATAAAGGTATGGCAGATTGGTTTCACGGGCAAAACTCACAAGGGCTTTCAAATAAATAAAGCATGCCTCTATTTGACATAAAATGTTCAGCAAAAAGAATAACACTGAGGGTAGAGTTGACTGTCCCTCCTCTGTCATGTTAACCTGCTCTAGAGTGACCAGGAAAACATTAGCACAAGGGAAAGAAGGAAATATCTACATAACTTTTCAGATTTCTGCCATTTCACAGAAGTCCAAAACCCATCATAACACTCAGCTCAGTGGTCATTGAGTCTACAGGTGCAGTCAACATCCTTCTCACATACCCTAACTAGGGGGACCCTCAGGAACAGCAACTGAGGGTTCCAGAGTGGGTGACAGTGAAGGGCACTGGGCAAGACAGAGAATGCTGAATCAAACGACTTTGGGGCCCAGGCTGCAGAACTGAGCAAGAACTGGGCTTGGCAGAGCTGAGCAAGAGGCTCCCAGGAACATCATGAAGTCAATGATAATGAATCATGAATACATGTTCAGTGAAGGGTCATTAAACAGAAATGCATATAAATTGATACTAATTGGTTGGCAAAACGGCTAACTCTCTCTGTGAAGTTAGGAGCAGGGGCACGCTGGTCACAAATTCAGCAATTGGGGTAGCTTTAGAGAATAAAGTTCCTGTGCACAGTGAGAATGGATGTTGGTATCATGATGGAGGGTGATTTTCCCACACTGAATCACAAGGGACCAGTTTGTCTCCCACTTCTGGGACCAGATCTACTTATGCTACTATGTTGGGGAAGCCAGATTCAGCTGCTTGATTCCCACAGGCCAGATGGCATGCCGGTGGGTTAGGACTCACCAGGCGGGCGCGGGGATTGCGGTGGTAGTAGAGCTCTTTAAATTCATCCATCCACACCTCAGCTGCACGGACGCTGTTCGCCAGGGCCTTGCTGCGGGAGTAGGGAGCTTGCTTGGGGAAAACATGGCCGACATGGGAACAGGGGTGTATTTCTAGAGTGCCACCACATTGCCAGATCTGTATTAGAGATGGAAAGGAGAGACCACACAGTAAGCCAGGACTGAGCTGCTATCCACAGACAGTGCAGGCAGGAGGCAGTCAACAGAGGTCATGATGGACACTGCCAAGATACTCAGCCTCTGTGGACAGAGAGGCCACATAGCAGCATGCACAGGAAACAACACAGAGACAGAAATCAAGAAAGCAGCCTTGGAGACAGACAAGGCACAGAAAACAAGACCTCAAAGTCCATGCGCTAAGCTCATGCACTTGATTCAGGAGGGCCCAGAGACCTTGTTGGCAACCCACTTACACGTCAAACATGGCTTGATGACCTGTCTCCTAGCCACAGAAGAGAGGAAAGCAGCAAGGAAGAAAGAGGTTTGGGAGAAAAACATCTAGAAGAGGCAGAGCAGCCTGACACCTAGGGAAGAGGCAGAAAGATGGTTAGAAGCACCCCCAAGCTTCAGTGAGTGGGGTCATCCTTTCCTAAGGACAGGGCACCATATAAAATAGTTTTTAAAAATCTATGTTTTGATAAGGTAAGATTCTGTTGACAGAGAACTGAAATGCTGCAGGGTTTTGGGAGGGCCTTCCATGGACCTCAGTCAGTAGTGGGGCCTGCTAAAGAAGGCAAATTCCTGGCCTCACCCTAAATCTATCAAGTCTGATTTTCCATGCTGTGTCTGTGTCTTTTTAATACATTTCCCTGTCATTCTCACATCCTATTCCAAGTCTGAAGCCACTGAGCTATATAAAGAGCTACCTCACATACAGTGAGTCAGAGGCTCTAGGGGGTGTCAGGAGGAAGGGTCTGGTGTTTCAGTTCAGTCTCTGCCACTAACTCTGAGTAACCCTGAACAAGTCACCTCCCCTCTTCTGGCCTCGGTTCCTCTGCTTTGTAGAGTGAGAAGGATGTCCTCTCCAGGCAAAATCTTTTAAAAGTACACCTTTTTACATTGTTCGATAAAAAGGCAAGTATAGGATTGTATGTCACTGTCATTCAGGATCAATGGACACAGTGCCGACATGGAGGTGGGAGAGAGCGGGAAGGAGGGAAGGAGAGGGAAGAAGGGAAGGGAGAGGGGGAGAAAGTGAGAAAGAATGAACATTAACAAAGGGTAAGAATGAGTCCACAGAGAAGACTGGAATACTTACCCTAAAGGAGAATTCGAGGTTTTCTCCTCCCCAAACTTCCATTCCTGTATCATAAGACCCCAGATATTCAAAATATCTCTTACTCACAGCAAATAGTCCCCCAGCCATTGTTGGAGACCTAGAAAAGAGTGGTACCCATATTTCAATGGGAGCCTCAACAAATCATCACAGTTGGCTAGACTACACCTCCCTGCCTCAAGCATTTTGCCCATTCACCCATCTCTGAGCACACCAGAGTTCACACTTTGTCCCTGTATGGGGCAGGGCTTGAGGGGGTCCAGATGTACCCTATGGTCCCTGCCTTGAGGAAGCACAGACATCTCAGCAGGCATGCCCTATGCATATGTGACACATATCAGCAAAGGCCAGCCAGGCCCAGTGGGAACCCAGAAGAGGACAGGGAAGGTGGAGCTGAGTTCCTGGAAGAGAGACACTGTCATGGTTTGATCCAGGTGTCCCCCACAAATAAATGAATGTGTTCTGATTGATCGATCCTCAGCTGATGGCAGTTTGGATTTTACAACCTCGATGGAGCTGTGTTGTTGGGGACGGGCTTATGGTGATTATAAGCCAGCTTCCCCTTGCCAGTATTTGGCACACCTTCCTGCCGCTGTTTCCAGTGCTATGGCGGAGGCGATGTCCACCCCTCTGCTCATGCCATCGTTTTCCCTGACAGGATGGAGTCTCCCCTCGAGTCCATAAGCCAAATAAAGCCATTCCTCCACAAGCCACTTTTGTTTGGGTTCTTTCTGTGCAGCAACTAGAAAGCAGACCGCAACAGACACGATCTGCAGGGAGGAGAGACACTAGAGAACTGAATAGCATAAGCCAAGGCCCAGGAGTGGGAGAAGCCTTTGCACTCTTATATACACTTGTTTCGTGTTGGCTTTAAATGCAGCTGATGGAACCAGAGCCTTGCACATGCTAGGCAGGCAGCTGCCACTAAGCTCTACCTTCAGCCTAAATGCTCTGGGGTCGGGGCACAGGAGGCTGCACAGATAGCTAACAATCCCTCCCCAGTGGCCATGTCAGCTGGATATGCAGAGACACACTGAGAAAGACAGGTGCCCAGGAAAGCAGACCAGACCTGATGACATCAATGGGGGACCGCATCCGCTTCCGCTCACGCTCAGGAACCACATGCCACGTGAACACCAGCCGCCAGTCGAAGCCTCCAATCTGGGGCTCCCAGGAGTTGCCCAGGTACTCAAAGGTGTTCCAGTCAATCACATCAATCACAGGGCACACCACTGCTGACTCCTCCTCATGGATCCTGTAGACATCCAAGACATGTTCTCTCCTCTGGACTGCTGGCAGGAAGGTGGCCAGGAATTCAAGAATGAACTCTCAGTGCCCTTTCAGCAGAAAAGGAGGAACTCCTAGGTAAGAAGGCCTGCTTCCCTTCTACAGGGAGGGGTATACAGCCATGTAGGGGACCTCCACCTGACAATGCTGGGGAAGTGAGGAGGGCTTGCCGTTTTAGTGCATGTGTATGTACATGTGTATGCACACATGTAAAAGCAATTTTACATGGGTTCTGATGATCATACTCAGGTTCTCATGTTTTCAAAGCCAACACTTTGTTGACTGAGCTATCTCTCTAGCTCCTGGGGAGGGATTTTATAACAGGAAAACCCCATAGCTTGTTTCGTTCAATCAATAGACATTCTAGCTAAACTTGAATGCCTGACAGTCAAGCTTGTAAAAATCAAAGGTGACTTTTTTAAAAAGCAAATTTTCTTTCTTTCTTTTTTTTTTTTTGAGGTAGGGTCTCGCTCTAGCCCAGGCTGACCTGGAATTCACTCTGTAGTCTCAGGGTGGCCTTGAACTCATGGCAATCCTCCTACCTCTGCCTCGCCAGTGCTGGGATTAAAGGCGTGCGCCACCATGCCCGGCTCTAAAAAGCAAATTTTCAATTTCTCAGGAGTGAGAGAGGTTTAATCACAATGAAACATCTTAATGTGGAGAAATAATTCCCTCCCTGAGAACACAGATGTCCCCGGACCAATGTGTCAGGGTTGCAACTACAATTCTAAGGCCATTCCATATTCACTGTGTGACAGCCAAATCACCCAATTCCTCAGAGCCTGTTGCCTCCATGGTAATTTTAGAATGTTCATATCTCCTCATAGGGTTAAGATGAGGATTTCCTAGGGCATGTTTGCAAGCTAGTTGACAAAGACCTAGAGGTGTTGCTATTCTTTCCTTGTTAATATCACACACTGTGAAAAACGCTGGAACTTCCTGTCACATGGATCAGCCGGTGTGTGTTTTAGCTATGCTGTCCTCAAACACTATTCCAAACCCAACCATCCTGCTCCCTGATGGTATTTCTTTACTTCGGAAACCACGCTGGATTAGATAAACTGAGAACAGACCTCAGGTGAGAACTAGATCTCTTTAGTTGAATTTAGGTTGAATTTTGCAAGCTGTTATCTTAAATTTGGACCTTAAAGCCCTGAGTCATAGCACATAGAACAAGAAAACAGATAACCAGGTAGAAGGCATAAATGCCCAGACAAACACCTCGTTGACCAGTGTGCCCATTACACAGCTCAAGCAGCAAGGTGAGTCTGCCCCTGATTCTCCCCAAGCAACCAATGGTGGCTCACGCACCTCTGCAGCAGTGGCTCCAGCCATCCCTCGTGGCACTCACAGTGACAGTCCAGGAAAGTCAGCACATCACCCCTGGCCACAGATGCCCCCAGCAGCCGGGCTCGCACCAGGCCCTCCCTCTTCCTGGCACGTATGAGGCGGACCTTGGGCAGACCTGACAGCTCATTGGCCAAGCGTTCCTTCAGGTGCTCTGAGGAAGAAAATACAACATCAGAATCACGGCCACATATCCTTGACAGGGCACATCCCCATCTGGACCAACAGGCCTCGCTTTCCCCATAGGATGAAAGGTACAGGAAACTCCGTTGCTCTGCCACCCGGGACGCCCTCACCCTATCAGACCCAAGGATGGGCCCTAGAAATTCCAGAACCATCCTCTGCTCCTCAACAATCACAAGGACACTCAGGCATAGGATTGAAATGGGTGAGTGATATGGGACCTGAATATGTCTCAGGACAGTCATTACCAAAATATACTTTATAACCTGACTCGAGAGCATTTGAAAACAAAAAATCATAGGACCCAACCAACCACCATGTTGGGTCTTAATATGGTGATGTACCCATGGGTGCACTGTGGTTGAAGCTCAGTTCCTAGGGTCATACTATTGGGCAGGGCCTACTGGGAGGGCCTAAGGTCATTGGGAGGTGTACTCATAGAGGGTCATAAGATTTTCTCTTTCCATCTGGTTCCAATGACAGTCACTTACTCCCACACATTGCCAATACTGTCATCTGCCATATGTTTAAGCTTAGAAATGAGCTGATGCCCTTGAACCTCCAAAACTGTGAACTAAAGAAACCTCCTTGGCCTAAGTAGCGCATGTCAGGTGTTTTGTTATAGAGACAAACACACGTAATTTTTTATTAAAATAGTAATTGTACTTGTAGCTTTCTCAGGAGCACTTTATATAGTAGTTTCAACAGTAATGGAGCCAGCATTAACCAAAAAAGGGGCCTGCTGTGCTAAGTGCCAGGAGACTTTACAGATGGCCCATTGGAGCCCCCCAACAATCCCACGCCGTATTAGTTTATCCTCATTCCACAGAGGAGAACATTGGGGCAGATTGCTCAAGTAGCTTGCCTAAGGTTATGGACCAAGTCAAGTGAACAGCTGCGATCTGAACACAGGAAATCTGGCTACAGACTTCTAGACTTCACACTGCCTCCCGGGACTTCCTCCTCTAAAGTCTCTTCCTTGTTACATGAACCAAAGCCTGTCAGGACATGCTCATGCTAGTTTACAGAAGAGATGGTGTGAGGAGAGGACACACCCTCAGCAACACTGGCCTCTACTCCATGAAGAGGACTTAGGACTCAAGGCTGAGTCACATCTTCAGTGTGTCAGGTAGAGGAAGGTAGGAACCCACTCAGGCCAAAGGAAATGGGAGCACTTTCCCACCTCAGCATGGGCTTTGACTCGAAGTCCTCACCCATTCGTGAAAAAAATATAAAATACATAAAATATTCTAGATCGCTTCGTAGTTTATAAAAATACTTCTCTAGATATCCTTAACACTTAAAAATCATCCGCTGGCTTTTATCTCTTTTAGTTCCAAATCTAATTGCACATAAACTGATGGAAGGATTAAGAAAGGTGATTTTACAAGCCAAGCCCGTTAGCCACAGTGCCCATGAATGCAAACAGAGACAGAGCTGAAACCAGTACTGACTTCAGGAAGGCCTGTGCTGGCCTCCTGGGCTGGGAGGAGCCAGGTCACTGCCTGACCCTGCAGAAAGCAGGAAGGAGGCAGGCAGAGCTGCTGAGCTCATCCTGGGTCCAGGGGCCACTGCTCTACAAGTCGCCACAGTGGAAAGAGGGGAGGCTGGGCCCACACTGCCTGCTGTGTGGGGGAGCTGAGATGTACAGAATGAGGGCACACTGCTCCATCCTGCCTGCTCAGGGGCTGGCTAATCCCATAAAGATAAAACAATTAATCTGATATTTGCTGTTAGATTCATATGTGAGTATTGGTGGGGGAAGTTTTACAATATTTCATAAAAATAGAAGTTATCCTTAAACAAGACTATAACTATTTGCCAGGCAGTAACCTAACACATTACTGACCTTGTCTCATTTAATCCTTACAACAATCCTGTAAGGTTGGCACTCTGACTACTCCATTTTGTAAGGGCTGAACTAGTTAAGGTGAGTGGTTAAAAGTTATCCAGTCCCTGGCTGTGGGTGTGGGGATTCAAACTCATACAGTGTGTGACCTAGAACCAGGGTCTATCTACATGGTTTCATTCATTCCTCACTACTACTTCCTTGAGAGAGGTATGAACAAACCCATTTACAGTGGAAAAGTGACGTTCAGAGAAGACAAACGATTTGCTCAATGTGCCAGGACGGCATGACCTGACCATGTTAAAGCTTGCTTCAGACCCAGGTGCCCTGACCCTGAAGTTCAGTGGTCACTAGGCTGCACTCAGCACCAAACTCCAGCCTACCCAGCATCGATGATGATGCAGGTCCCCTACTCCCCATCCCCGCCCCAGTCCAGAATTTTTAGCTGAGCTCATGGCTATCCTAAAGTGGATAAAGGCTAAATTTCCCAGCCTCCTTTAAGCCAAGTATGGCCAAGCCTCCATGTTTGATCCTATAGAAGGTGGGGGACCTTCCAGGTTTCTCTTCCTGAAAGAAAAAGAGAGTGTTCCCTGACATTTTTAATTCCTTTGACTGATTGTAGAAGCGAGGTGAGGAGTCAGCCTGCACCAGGCAGACAAGACAGCACAAGTTCCAAGAGGTAGGGGCACAGGTAAGGAGACAACCCAACACCTGGAAGTTGTTGAGGAAGGAGGGCTAGAGTCGACCCAGTGAGGAGGGCTACCTAGACCACCACAGCAGACTCTGGCAGGAGGGTACATGTCTGTCATTTGGAATGTCTGCAAGAACAGCTCAGCACACAGGCCAGTCAGAGCACACATGTGGTCAGACAGCCCAGAACATGGCCATCAGGCAGCAGCTGCTAATCTCATGGTGAGCGCCAAGACTATAATTTGGTTTGAAATTCTCTAATAACAAAGCCTACAATTCGACCTATTTCTATAACCTTGGCATTTCTCCTTGGTTAATCCCAGCAGCCTTCAGCAAGTCACCCAAGAGCTAGTGGGTGATGTCACTCCATGGATATACTAGTCAGCCTGGCCAAACCACAGAAACCCCTCCCCCTTCCATCATCTGGCCCACGCCCTTGGCCATTCCCCACACAGTGCAGTGAGCTCTTAAGAGTGACCTGGACCACTTGACCCCCTAAAAGCTCTCTGGGCAGCTCCCTCTGGGCTCATATTGAAGCCTCAATATCTTTATGGTGACCTCCAAGGCCCTCATGAGTAGCTCAGCTCTTCCTGTAGCCTCAACTCCCATGTCATCTCCCCACTGGCCAATCAACCCTAGAGTATGCCCAGCTCATTTCGGTTCTACAGTCCCTGTTTCTGGGCCGGACACAATCCCTGAAGTCTGTGTGAGGGACAGGGGACACAGGGAGCCCATTCTTACTGAGCACACTCCACCCTTCCTTCATCACTCTCGTCCCCAACCCCTACCATGGTGAATACCTCTGTCACTGTAGTCATCGACCAGGATGACTTCCTCCAGCAGGATGTCTGGAGAAGTCTCAAGGACACTGTAAACTGTTCGAAGGAGTGTTGACCAGGCTTCATTATAAAATGCTATAATAACCGAGGTCTTGGGCAAATTATCATAATCATATTTCTGCTCTCTGCACCTGCAAAAAGAACACAACTTCAGTCTACGGCCATACCACTCTGAACATGCCTGATCTTGTCTAATCTCGGAAGCTAAGCAGGGTCAGGCCTGGTTAGTACTTGGATGGGAGAACACAACTTCAGGAACTGAGAACTCAGAACAGGTTAGGACTAGGGATGAAGGGGATAGAAGCCATGGTTTCCCAGATGCCAGCCCCATAGTGCTGCTCCCTCTCAGCAGGTGCTGCTCACAACATTCCTGTCACCCAGAAACTGTTTCCCACCTTCCCCAGAGTCCATCAATCACTCTACTTCACAAAGGTGGAGTGCTAAAAGGGATACTGACCACCTCCCCAGAACCCTGGCCTTCCCTATGTCCTTAGGTGGAAGCCCTTGGAAGTGGGCTGAACCCATCCAACTCTAGGGGTGGACCCTGACTGGCACTCACAGAGGCCAATGAGATCCTCGTGTGTTTAGTGGTTGCAGGTTCAGCCTGCACAGACGGCTCCCTGGTTGACACAGCATTCTATCCTCAGAAGGACTGACAGCAAAATTTCAGTCACAGGATGGACTAAGGAGCAGTGCCTGGAAATTGTTGACAGGAAGTGACTGATAACAAGATGGGTGGTAAGACACCAGAAGAAGCAGAGTTTAGAAGTTAGGGTCAGGCCATGGGGACCAGTTAGCTCTTTGAGAAAGAGGTAAGTGCCAACACCAGCCAGGTTACCTAGGCATCCAAAGCAGGCTCAATGGACAAACCAAGTGACAGATGAAAGAGGGCAGTATACACGGAACCAAACAGGATATGGGTGAAGCTAACACCTGCTGACTATCCAGTACCTGGCATTGCACTAGTGGCCCCTTGTCAGTCAGTCACCAAATATTTGCTTGCTGTTTCCTTGAATATGCTCCACAGAGAAGGGGCCACACCTGTTTGGCATGTAGTAGGTAATCAAAAAAGAAGTCTTCTTTCTATGTTAGCTTTACTGCTTCCATTTTAAAGATGAGGCTCAGAGAAGTGAGATAACCTGTTCAGTTCACAGAGCACTGGACTTTGAGTCTATTGGGCTGGGATGTTTTGGGCTGGGATTTTTCTAGAAGGTCCCGAGGCATTCCTTGTATCCAACAAGAGAATCAGGGCACCACGTGAATCTAAACAGACTTTCTGTACCACATCTCCCATCTAGCTCTCCCTTATACCAAATTTAGGACAATTTCCCTCTCTCTCCCTTCTAGCAAATTCTCTAGCTTCTACAAGCACATGCACATATGTGTACATACACATTCATACACATGCACACACAAACTGAGAGAGAGAGAGAACACAATGGTGTTATGTCCGATTCTCACTTGAAAATAAAAAAGTTGCTGTAGAAGTTAGAACCTGAGTGGGTATATCACTAACTGTGTCAGCATGAGGATTTGAGTTCAGATCCCCAGCACCCATGTAAATGTCA
Source organism: Zapus hudsonius (assembly GCA_004024765.1). Taxonomy (NCBI): domain Eukaryota; kingdom Metazoa; phylum Chordata; class Mammalia; order Rodentia; family Dipodidae; genus Zapus; species Zapus hudsonius. Next base: position 27,546 of record PVHP010010244.1, on the reverse strand, counting down.
GGTAGACATCGAAGCCTGTCTGTAACCCCATCATTCAGAAGGTAGAGACAGAAAATTCCCAGGGGCAAGCTGGCTGGCTACCCAGACTAGCTGAATCAGTGAGCTCCGTGTTCAAGAGAGAGCTTGCCTCAGTAAATAAAGTGGAAAGCGATCAAGTATGTCAACCTCTGGCCTCCACACAGATATGCACATATGCCATCACACATGTGCACCTGAATGCATATGCACACACATATACACGTGCAAAAAAAACCCTGGAACCTCTGGAGAAATTCAAAACTGTCTAACTCTCTTGACTCGGATGCTACATCATAGTCGTTAAAAAGAATGTCCTTGTTCCTAAAAATAAAAAAAAAAAACATGCTGAATACATGACACATAAAGGTTGTCACCTCTATAGCTTACTCTCAAATGTGTAAGTGGACAAATAAAAACTTTTTAAAATTACGGACATTGGCAAAATGATAAAAGCTAGGTGAAGGATTTATAGGGGTTCACTGTTCCCTTCTTATAAATTTGCTCCAAGTTGAAATTTTTCAAAATTAAAATTTTGATACACTGAAGCCAGCCTGAGCTCCAAAGCCAGATCCTATTTCAAAAAATAAAAGGAGTATCTCGGAGGCAGAGCCCTTGTTAAGCATGCCCAATATCCTGGGTTTGATCCCAGAGCAGCAATAAAAAAATAACAATACAAAACTTTTAATGAGGGTGTGGAGACCAGAGATAGCTCAATCAATAAATTACTTGCCTTGAAAGTACAAGGACCTGAATTCAGTCCTCAGAGCTCACATAAGCAAAGTGGGGTATGATGGTGTGAGTTTATAATTCCAGAGCTGGAAGGTGGAGACAGGTGGATCCTTGTGTCTTGCTGGGCAGTCTAATCTAGTGGGTGAGTTCCAGGCCAGTGGGTGGCCCTATCTTTAAAAGAATGGGCAACATTTGAAGGCTGACACCCAAGGTTGTTGTCCTCTGGCTTCCATATATTCACACACACACACACACACACACACGCATACACACACAAACTTTTAATGTTGCATAGGGTACACATAAACACCAGGCCAAATCCATTCTACAGCTGTGTATCTCAATCAGACTCACCCTTAAAAATGCCCATTTGGGACTGAGGCGATGGCTCAGCAGTTAGAGGTATTTGTAAACCCGCCAATCTGGGTTCAATTCCTATGTAAAGCCAGATGCACAAAGTGGTGGGTACATGTGACTGAAGTTCATTTGCAGCGGCAAGAGGTCCTAGCATAACTATGCACATACTTTCTCTTTCTCTCTCTTTTGCAAAAAAACAAAAATATATTTTAAATGCCCTCCCTAATCGCATTTTTTCCTCTCCTTGAAATATGTTTGTGCACATGAAAAACATGTGTGTCTATGTATAAAATATTGCTATGTGTCTGGGTTGTTAAGCCCCTAAGTACCAGACAAGAGGCTCAGAAAAGCCACACAGTGCTGAGTTGTAGCCCGCTAGGAGCTTAGGAAAGAATGAAGGGCTCGCTGCTCCAGCCTGCCTCTGGGATCCCCTGCAAGCCCCATGCTGCTAAAGACTTGTTCCACAGTGACGCTACTGGAAAGTGGTTAAACCATTAAGGGGTGGTGGGCCTAGCAGGAGGCCTTAGGTCACAGGGAGCATCCTCCAAGGAGATTTGGGGACAGCAGTCTCTTCTCTTTCATTTCCACCCAAAAGAGAAGCAGTTTGCTCTAACACACGTTCCCACCACAGTGGTTCACCTCTAGCCCTAAGAACAGGGCCAATTAATCATGAACTGAAACCTCCAAAGCAGTGATCCAAAATAAACCTTTTCTCTTCACAAGTGCATTCACTTCTCTCTCATATTTTATACAAAGAAAACTAACATATTATATGAAAAAAAAATACATATTGTGAAAAAAAGAGCTGAGAGCACACACTTTTAATCCTAGCACTCAAGAGGCTGAGAGAGGATTTTGAGTTCAGGGTCAGCCTGGGCTACAGAGTACAAACCTGGGTTTAAAAAAAAAAGAATACAGCTAAAACTGTTTTTGAACATGCTCAGTTTCAAAAAGAAACTGGTGAAAAGAATAATAAAATGACATTATCAAACTGAAGTTTATTTGATATTAAAAAAAAGTCCTTTAGTCTAAAAATCACATCTTTACTGAGTTGGAACTGTATCTCAACCCCTTCTTCAGCTTTTTGGGTTATGTGTGCAAATAAAAGGTATAAAGTCACCATCCTAGAATGAGCTTTTCATTTGTGTCACCCAAGTCCCAGGAAAGCTGGGCAGTACATTTCCAGAGCTGTGAACAACCCCCTCATCTCTGTTTTCCGATCACCATGTTTAGGAATTTATTGCCTAAGGGATTTGAGTGCTTGAAGTAGGCTTGCTGTAAAATATTTTCACCATAACACAATTTATAACAGCAAAATCCACAAAGAACCTCTATGTCCAACAAGAAAATCAATAAAGTATACAATAACTGTGTGAAGAAATGCTACGTGGCATCAAATGACATTTTTAGAGAATATTCATTGATAAAAGGGAATGGCACACTAGGATGCTACAAGAAAACAGCACAGCCCTGTATGCAGGTCTATACGCACAATGTGTGTGTGCATCCCCTCAAATATAAATAATAAACAATAGAAATCGAAGATTGTACCAAAATGTTACCAACGGTGATTTCAGAGAAGTGGGATGATCACTGATTGTTTTTTTTTCCTGCATTCCAAAATTCTTACACAATGAAAATGCACAATTTTTATAAACACAAAGGTTTTCTTTTTAAGTTGGGTGAAATTCCTTTAATTGTCTTCATTAGGCAGTAACATAGTATTTTCCCTTCTCCTGTTTCCTTAGCTTCTGAGTCCTTCTCTAAAACATCCTCTAAAGGCACTCCCCTTCATCAGGTTCAACACATCCCACCAAATGCCTCTAAATTTGTTCCCAGGAAAAACACTGTTGCTCTTGACTAATAAAGAAATGTTGGGCCTCCTCTGACTTTACAAGGACAGCTAAGCATCACTTTGGGACCCAGCTGACAGCATGAGCACCCCTGAATCCAGGTCATAGCATAACCCAAACCTACTTCAATGGCAGGCTTCTCTGGGCTAGAAACCATTATCTTTTCTTTATATGTAAATCAGTTTGCACTGAGTTTTCAGTCTGCCAGTCAAAAGAATCTCAACGAACATAAAAATAACCTTTTTTTAAAAATCATAGTGCTTCTGGCAAAAGAGCAGAAATAAATGTACCTACAAACTTAACAAAGAGAAGGTGAATATGAAATGGGGAAAAGACTCTGCCAATTCAAAAAGCAACAAGAAAAAAAAGCATGAGAAAGATATATTTAAAGAGACAATAAGTCAGAAATGCTGCCTCTTTTTCGGTTCCTAACCAGGTTAAGCTTGAATAGTAAGCAAACCTGATAGGAGAATTGAGAGACTAACAAAGGGGGTGGAAGGAATTGGGGTGGAGGACTTCTACTCTAATCTAAACCAATAATGAATCAATACCATAAAATCTTTACTTTCCTACAGTAAGCTGTGGGCATCATCTGGGACAAGGGGCCCTGGATAGAGTGGGAGGAAGCCTAACCTCAAGACCAGTTGCTCTAGCCAGTAACTCCCTGTCCCAGTAATCGGTTACTTTCCACACTGAGCTGTTGAGAGGTCCCCAAAGTAAGACAGGCTTATGTCAAAGCTCTTGAATACTCGCTCCAAGCAAAAGGTAAGACCCTATTGCTGAAGATACCACAGACTGTCATCACATAACACCAAGAGACCCTGCTAGATCCAGAAGGGTAACCAGTTCCCAGATGGTGGCCTGGGTAGTCCTGCCAGGGGAAATTGGCCAATATTTGGAGAAAGAAGAGGTCACTGATATACAACAGCAACCGAAGTCAGGAGAATGCTATGCTAAGGTCACTGCCATACGGCAGAGACCAGCAAGTCAAGAAGTATTCATCTGTGCAATAGTGGTGCTTAACCTAGGTGGGTAAGCTTGCTGATTGGCTAAGAGATCCACTCAGTGGCAAGGAACCCTTAGCTAGAACTGAGATCCATAGAACTTCTTAGGGGACCAAGAATCTGGACTCCAAGGGGAAACGCACACTAACCAGAGATATGCAAAGAGGCTACACCCATTAGAATCTCGCCAAATTAGCAATGTGTGTTTCATTCTCACTGTCAATTGGAGATTCTGTTTGTGTTTTTCAGAAGTCAGTGAGAACTGTGAACATCCCACTTCCACCAACAGGACCTGAGATGATGTAGACACCAAGGCAGGAAATGAGCCACCCCTAACTTACCATCTAGGGCCCAAATAAAATGGCGAGATGAGCAAGAAACCTACCTACACTGAAAGTCAGATAACCTGTGAAAGGATAATGGAGACAGACATTGAGGATACCCAACACAATCCAAAGCAGAAATGCAGAGACTCGTAAGACAGCAGTAAAGCAGACTTAAAACTCACCCACCATGACTTAGGGAACTTAGCGCAAGAGGGGGCGGAAAGAGTATAAGAGCCACAGTGGGGGAGAATACCCAGAGATATTGCCCCTCAACAACAACACACAAAGAAAAAAATGGCTACTTTTTATACAATTCATAACCACCTACCACATGGATTGGTCCAGCAATCCCACTGAGGAGGGCTCCCAGTGGGTTGGGGACAAAGAGGGAAATGGGGGTATCATCACAAGTCTTGCTCACACAATGTATCTAATTATTTACAATAAATAAGTTTTTTTAAAAAGTGGTGCCTCACACCTATAATCTTGCACTCAGGAGTCTGAGGCAGCAGGATGGTGAGTTCCATGGTGGCCCAAGGCACACAGAGAAGCTCTGTATAAGTAGAGACAATCAAAAATAACATCATAAATGGAAAGCATAAAATAGTAACATGCATAATCAAATGCAAAAGCATGGCTAAAAGCATGTGTACGTGTGTGAGAGAGAGAGCAAGAGAGAGAGCGAGAGCGAGAGCGAGAGCGAGAGCGAGAGCGAGAGAGAGAGAGAGAGAGAGAGAGAGAGAGAGAGAGATTGCTATAAAGCCCAGGGTGGCCTTGAACTGGAGAGTCCTCTGCCTCAGCCAAGTGCTTGGACGCCACCACACTTGGGTGGAATTATTTTTGAATGACAACACAAAATGGAGCACACGCTATTCAGTGATACATATAAAACATGAATCCAGACAGAGAGAAAGAAACAGGGTAGGGAAGGTTCTCACAGAAACACCAATCAAAAGAGAACAGTGCTATGGACCCTGAAATGCTGAGTCAAAGAAAGATGTCACCCTCGTGTCCTCACAGTGGGTCTGACGAAGATAAGTAAAGTATCCCATAGTTCATTACCCTATTGGAGAAGCAAAAGCAGCCTCAATCTAATGTCCACACAACATGGGGTGCTTTACAATACTTTTGAGAACAGATAAGCAGGCTATGGTTCTGCAGAAAGAAATCCTACTCAGCTTCCTCCCACCAGCTACTACAGGGCACACTTGGCTTCACAGGGAAGTGTCTACAGCCACTCTGAGTCTCAGCCATCCCAAATCTTCATCTCATCCCTAACAGCAGACTCACCTATGCATCTCCAGCATGAACAAGACTAAAACCAGAGCAAGGTGAAGAAATGCAGACACCTGCCTGCGAACTGTACTCTCCCAGCCCGCAGTGCACAGTAGCTGGGGTTGGCATCCCCATACATGTGCCTGGACAAATCTCACCAGATGTGGTGGCTGGCACCCTGGCTCTCTGGACTGGATTGTGCTATCTTATTTTATGTTTTCTATTTGTACTGTTCAGCTTGATAAAGGAAAATGCCTTGAGAGGGCGTTTCAAAGAAGGACCCAAAAACTCTGCTCTCCTGCTAAATAGGTCAGAACGCCAATGACAGTGACATCTCAGTGAACTCATGACTGCACGCTATGAAAACTATTTTTCCCAACTTTAGTGTAACATCAACTTTTTGCCTATGACATACTTCCTGCTTGATCATGAAGTCATCACTAGGTTTCACTTGTCCTATTATTAACCACTACTTCCTCTAACTCTTGTGTGGCTGCTACACTCTCAAAAGCACCCACTGTGTCTCTTCCCTTTTTTTTTTTCTTGCTTTCTTTCATTCTTTCTTTCTGCCTGTCGTCTGTCTTTTTTGATATCATGATTATTCTGAGTCACAAATCCCCACTAGATCAGCAGCTTTCAGCCATGGTCACACAGGATAATCAGTCTGGATACTAGCCACAGAGATTCTGATTTCATTGTTCTGGGGAAGATCCCTGGCATCGACATGTTCAAAAAGTTCCCAGGGCTGCAAATCTAACTCACAGTGAAAACCCCCCTCTTTGCAAGGATCAAATAAGAGGGTAGGGAAAAGTGCTGCCACCCCAGGGTTCCTTGCCATCACTAGCCTCCTCCTCTCTTTCAATCAGCACTGGATTTAGCAGAACAAAGCTGTGCATGAGACTGTTAGATCCCACACTGTGCTTCAAGGAAATAGTGCCAGCGTCCAAAATGTCTCTTTGTTTGTCTGGCCCTGTCCAAAAGAGAAAACACAGTGCCAAGTTTTGCAGATACAAGGAAAAGCCAAAGCAAACGGCCCCTGGGCTGTTCCCAATGCCATGCTACCTTAACATATGTATGCACTGCACTGCAAAGACAGGTAGGCCTACATGTACATTCATGTTCAAGTCCATTCTCACCCACACATCTTATACACATAATTCCAAAAACTATTTCTGTACTTGGAGAAGTCTAGACAGATACACAGCAAAATGTTAATAATACGTTCTCTGAGTGGTTGATTGACTTTAGAGATGGGCTTGTTACATAGCCCTGGCTGGCCTGCTGCTTTGCTGTCTCAGCCTCCCAAGTGCTGGGATTACAGGTGTGCATCACCTTACTTGGCTTGATTTTTTTTTTTTTTTTTGCTTCTCTGTAAATGATCAATTTTTTGAAGCAAAACCTGTCTTGTTTTTTTTTTTATAATCAAGATAAACAAATAAATAATTGTCCCTACCCAAAAAGGAATAGCTAAATGATCTAGATGGCAGGCTAGTTCTGCCCCAGATCTGCTGTGTGACCATCAGGGCATGGCTGCTCCCTGACTGTGACAGAAAGTCCCCTCACAGGGCTCTCCCTCCTATGACACTCATCTTATAAAATGAACTCCTGAGGATCGCACCCCTATACTGTAAACTCATAATCTGCTCTCTAAATTCTCAGACTGAGCATCAACAGACCCTCCACTGCTATAGAAATTCCACTAGTCTCCTCTTACCAGTGAGCTCACTTTCTGTGGTTTCAGTAACTCAGTCAACTATAGTCTAAAAGTATTAAATAGAAAATTCCAGAAACAATTTGTAAGTTTAAAACTGCAGAGCCTCCTGGGTAGCAGGTGAAATCTTGTTCTTTTTAGGATATGAATCACCCCTCTGTCCAGGGTATCCACATTAGTCACTAAGCAGTCACCTCATTACCGAATGGACTGTCAAGGTATCACGGTGTTTAGTAAATATCCAAGGTTTGGTACCCCTTGAGAATTCAGGTATCTAGTGAAAACCTGGACCTGCTCCCTAAGGCTAAGGGGGAAGGAGAGACTACTACTGTGTGTGTAATACAAGTAAGACACCACACCAGGCCGACACTATGGGCCACATGGAAACTGTGTCTTAAAGCCTGTCCCAGATAACACACACACAACTTAAGTTCCCGCTTCAGGAGTTAGAGGCTATTCATTGGCCCATCCTGCTGGGTTGGATTAACTTCCTAGGGTCAATGCCACAGCAGGATCTATTCAAAACTCCTGATAGGACACAGGACAGGCTGCTTCACCATGGAGACGGGATACTATAAGCCCCACAGGTCATCCATGGAGTTTCAAAGAAATAACTCATAGCCTCCAAAGTAAAGGAAATTGGATCCAGAAAAGAAAAACTTTATGTCCAGTCTCTAGATGACTCTCACTAGCAACTTCCTGGGTATACTCCTGGCAACAGTGAAAGGAGAAAAAAACTAATGAGTACCCAGTGTGCTCCCGGGTGCAGTGTTTTATTAATTCCAAAGATGTATTCTTTCTGCCAGCTTAGTGTAGACTGGCTTTCATGGGTCCCTAGTTTGCAGATAGGGACACCAGGGCTCAGAGAGACCAAATCAACTATCCAGGATCACAGAGTTGAGCAAGGGTCAGGTGTGAAATCTGGGTCTGACCAGAAAGTCCTTGAGACGGCCCATGCATTCAGCCATTTGTCAGAAGTGGAGAAATGCTACCAACTCCAGTAGTAGATTAACAGTAGATTAACAATGAAAAAGGTCTGCAGGGGCATGGGGCTAGGCATGAGCAGATCCAGAATAACAGGAAGAAGTGAAGTTCAAGTCCATTTAAACTCTCTCTGAGATCAGCATGGTGCCAAAGGGGTCCAGAGGGCCACAATCCCCCAAGGCCAGTCCCATGACCTTATCCCCTCTAAGCCCATTTCCACACCAGCAAGCGGGCATGGCATGGGGGATAGAAGGTGGCAGGTGCCCCATGCTCACAGCAGGTGCCCCCTCTGGCTTCACCAGGGATCTTCTTCCTCAAAGTCGGTAAGGGCAGAGCTCATGTGGGAACCAGAAGATCCCTAACAACTTAAAGAACATGGGCTGGGGGACCCAGGAGCAAAGGTAGCAGCATCCACCTGGCCTTCCGGCTACAGCTTCCTTGTCCCTCACCTGTTGCCCCACAGCAGCTCCAACAGGAACTAGGTTCTAACACACTGGCTCTGGGTCCTGCACCACCCACAGGAGTGAACCGGGCACCCTTCCCACCGCTCTCCACCCAAAGCCAGGAATCCACCTCCTAGGGAGAGGAAGGCAGCTGGCTCCGGGGCTCGACATGGCCTTTCAGCTCCTTTCAGCTCCCCTGCTGGCCCCATCTCTCCCGCTCAGTCCTAGGACACCCGCACACCCAAATGGATGGATGGAGCCTGCCCTGCCCAAGTGGTCACCAGCTTCGCGGACGCGCTGGGGCTGAAGGTGGGATCTCGCGTCACACCTGTCGGCTCAGCCCCGAGTCTCACCTTTTCAGGACCCAGTGACAACTCGGGAAGGGTTGGGAAGGGCTCGCGGCCACAGGAACCATCTCCGTCCACTGCTAGGACACTCCCGGGCCCCCCAGATGGCCCCTTGCACCCCCTTTTCCCGTCCCCCGCGTCCCCGGGCACTCACAGCGGGTTCCAGCGCTCGGGCAGGCGGCGGTGCAGCGAGATGCGGTCGCTGAGGTAGACGTTGATCTGGTGCCGCCGCACGCTCTCCTCCTGCAGCCGCAGCTCCTCGCCCCGCAGCGGCAGCCGCACCGCCTCACCCCGCGCGCCCAGAGCATCCGCCCGCAGCGGCGGCCGCGGCAGCACAGGCTCGCGGCGCCCGGGGCGCGGGGTGCCGCGCCGGGATCCCGGCTCCGCGGCCCCAGCCCGGGGCTCCGCGGCCCCAGCCCGGGGCTCCGCGGCCCCGGCCCCGCCTCGCGCCCGCCACATCGCGCTCAGCCCCGCCACGGCCAGCAGCGCCAGCAGCGCCAGCAGCGCCGCCCGGCCGCGCCGCAGCCCCCGCGGGCAACGCCACCGCGCCGCGCGCCCCCACATGCGCCCGCCGCTGCGCCCGCGCGCCCGACGCCGATCCCGGAACCCGCGCCGCGCCGCGCCGCCCCGCCCCCGGCACGCCCCACCTGCGCGCCGCCCCCTTCCCGGACGCCCGCCCCGAGCCCCGCGCCCACCTGCGGGTCCCCACGTGGGCGGCCCGGGAAGCCCCTCTGCTCCCCAGTGCGTGCGTGCGGGGCGCTGCGGATTGGCCTGCCTGGATCTCCAGTGACCGGCACCCCGCCCCAGGAAGAGGGTCTTCTCCATCGCTCTCTCCTGCAGGCCCACCGCCTGCCCAACTGCCTGGAGGACTGCAAGGGTGAGCTCTCTCCTGAAGCCCCGACCCCCCTTTCTTCAAGCTGGTTTTATTTGGTGTGGGTTAGTTTGAGGCAGGGTCTCACCCTAGCCCATGCTAACCTGGAACTCCCTCTGTAGGCAGGCTGGCCTGGAACTCACAGCGAACCTCCTACTTCCAACAGCAATGAAAGGAGTGACCCCGCAGCTTCAAGGTGTGTTACTTATGCCTCACCTTAGGAACATCTTCTAGAAATGGATGGAAGGAACCCATGAGCAGGCTTACACATACCACTGGGGCTGCATCCCAAGCCTTGGCCATGTGCTTCCTTTTGAGTACTGGGAGGAGGAGGTGCTGTAAATATTTAACAGGGCCAAGATTAAAGTGATGGGTGGGACCTCTCCATGACGGAAGTGGTGATAAAACCTCAGTATCAAGATAAATTGCAGCTTTTCTCACCATCAGCTTGGGAGAGGAGGAAGCCAGCCAAGATTGGCTTCTCCAGGCCTGTGTTGGCACTGTTTCCTCTGCTTAAAATGCCCTTCCTCACCTGAAGAACCCCCTGCCCATCTTTCTGAAGCCTGCAGCAACACTACAGTTTCTTAGACCCAGGTTACTTAAACTTTTCCACTCGTGAACCCTTTCACCAGAGAAATTTTTACATGGCCTCGGGTATATAAAATAGGTACACAAAAAAATCAAGCATTTACTGATAGTAACTCATAAACATTTAATTTCAAACAGTTAATTTGACTATATTTTAGACTTTGGAGGAAAGCATCTTAACTACTGAATCATCTCTCCAGGTCTTTAATTTTACTATATTTTAAAGAGGAGAGAAATTTCCATAGTGAGAGAGATACACGTGCTTATTTTTTACCTAAAGAATTAAATCTTGGACAAAGGTGAACATCTTCAATTGTTTTAGTGTTGATTCACAGTTTGATTTTATAATCATCAACGCTAAAAACACTGCTTTGCATAAATACATGGTAGAAACAGTGAAGCATATTTAGTGCCATTTTAGAATCTGTCAGAAATTCTGCCCTCATCACAAGCCAAAATTTATTTTATTAGCGATTTTTAAAGCCAACCGTTCTAACACAATATAATCCAAAGATATACTAATTGAATACATGTTGAGGAATGACAGTAGGAAAATGTTAAAGAATGTTTTCCATAATTAAACACTATGCTTCTATAGAACAAGAAATCTTGAACGCACAGTAAAAATACTGCAGTTTGTAACAAAATAGCCTCATATGTGCGGAGGTGTTTCAGGAAGCCTTCAGTGTTGGCGTTGCAAATCACACCAACATGCAAAGTGCAAACACTAAGGGTTCCAAACCAAGGCTGCGGTGAAGCATAAGCTGAGGTACTTAAAACAGCCCAAATGTATCTCCCCCAGTTTTAGACTCTAGAAACCCAAGCTCAAGGAGTCATCAGGGCCCTGCTTCCCTGAAGGGTCTGGGGGTCTACTTCCCCTTCTTTCTCTTAGTTTCTGGTTCATCAGCCATCCTTGGCATTGATGTTAACTACCCAGGTTTGGCTGGGTGTTTACTTTTGTGGGCATCTAAGGAAGCCATGAAGATGATTGAAATATTTAAGTGTCACACTACAGTGAGGGATGAGCCCTTCCTACAGACAAAATGTAGTGTGGGAGCGATAAAACCTATCAAGACAGATTGCAACTTTTCTCTCCAGCCATGGGGTAGAAGACACCAGGCTTGACTACCTCATGCAGGTTCTGGTACTTGCCTGTGATCCCAGCATTCAGGAGGCACAAACAGAAGGATCACAAGTTCCTGGCCAATTAAAGGAGTAGGTGGTGAGTTTCAGGCCAGCCTAGCTACATAATGAGACCTTGTCTTGAAAATAAAGAGAATGTGAAAGGAAGGAGGGGAGAGAAAGAAGGAAGAGGAAAGGAAAGGAGAGAGCCGGGGATGGCTCAGTCAGTAAAGTGCTTGCCACGCAAGCATCAGGACCTGAGTCCCCAGCACTCAAAAAGCAAATGCTCAGTGGGTGTGGTGGCCCCCCCTATAATCCCAGCCCTTGGGAGGTGAAGACAGGGAATCCCTGTGTTAAACTGGCTAGCTACATTAGCCACATTGGTGAGCTTGGTTCAAGTGAGAGACCCTGCCCCAGTAAAAAAAAAAAAAAAGTGAAGATTGAGGAAGACACAAAATATCAATCTCTGGCACCCACACAAACGTGCGCACACACACTCGCATGCATGCATGAAAACACAGAAAAAGGTTCAGAGCTTGGAATAGAGTCAAACTCTGTTGAGTCTCCCTAGCTTTAGTGCTGTTTAGTTATCTGAATTCGCTGGGAGGTGTCTGAGGGAAGGCACAGCCTGGGCAAGTGAAAGGGAGGCTGCTCCCAAAACATGACTGACAGCCAAGTATGGTGGCACCGGCCTGTAATCATAGAACTTGAGAGGTAGACAGGAAAATCAAGAGTTCATGGCAGTTAGGATTCAAAGTTGAACGTTTAACTCACTCCACACCTGGCTGGCATGGAACTAATCACCAGCAATAGATATATTTCATTAATCTTATATATGCTGTCTTCAAACATTCTTTGCTATTCTGTTCTGTCTAAAAGCTGACATGTCAGCCACAGTGTTTGCCATATTCACACTCAAAATTGGCAACTCTAACTCCTCTCTGCTCTCCCAAGATACGATAAATTCAATGTCCTCTTCATGTGTAAATTCCTTTGATGATAGACTTTATAAACAATCCCCAGATGTGCTGTCTTTAAATTCCTTAGTTACCTACTACTTGAACTTTTTACCTACAACCTTGACAGTAAACAAGACGCACTTTCTCTAATAAATGGTGAGCTCCCCTTTCAGCTGTGTGCTTCTCCAGAGTTCAGAGATCATGTTGTGTCACCATCCCTCAAATTATGCCCTTTTCTACATTTGTTCCCCTAATCTTTTATACAAGGTCATTCTCAGCTATTCTCAGCTACCCAAGGAGTTTAAGACCAGCCTGGGCTACATGAGCTTCCTGTCTCGGAAGAACAAAGACAAAAGCAAACAAACAACAACAAAAAAAAACACACAAGAAACATGACATCCTAGGGTCTTGTTCCTATGAATAAGAATCTGAATTCAAGAATCCCTGGGGGAAGGAGGCGGAGCAAGATGGCAGAGGACTAACAGCCACACCAGGACCTTCCTGGTAAAGGTTTGAGATTCCAGCTAGGATCCAAACCCCAGACCCAAGCCTGACCCTACCCAAGGCACAGCCTCTCACCAGCTCCCGCACCAGCTTAGACTGGGCTCCCCAACTGCTCTCTGCTCCCGCAGAGGTCCAGAGAGCCACCCCACCCCCAACTCTCACCATTGCCAGTGTCTCCTCCCTACTGCATCCTGACCTGAGCCCTTGTAGGCTCAGCACCCTTCCCTCCAGGGTCCCCTTCCCTCATACACAAGGCCCAGTCTGTGGGCATGCACATCCCCCAGATTCACCCACACACAGCCAGCCCACCAGCCCACCCCAGACAAGAGGTACACGCCAGCCTGCTGCCACTCCATGGGGTTCCCCAGAGGTCCACATCAGCCTGTGCCATTGGCCCCCAGCCACTCCATGAGCACTTCCCAGTCCCCCAGGTCCGCACCAACCAGCAGTCAATAGCCACCAGGTCCCCTGAAGTCTGCACCAGCCCGCAGCTGCTCCATGGGAGCCGCCCAGTTCCCAGAGGTCTTCACTGGCCTGCAGCCTTTCTGTGGGTGTTTCCAGGTCCCCAGAGGTATGTTCCATCCCATTGCCACTCCATGGGCCATCAGGTGCTGCCTGGTCCCCAGACGGTGCTGCACCGGCCTGCTGCTGCTCCTTGGCCACACAGGCTCCACCCTGTTCCAAGACAGAGGCTGGTATCAGCCTGTTACTGGTCTGTGGGCAAGCTAGCGCTGCCCAGTCCCCAGACAGAGTTGCGCACTGGCATGCTGCTGGTCCGTGTGCATGCAGGTGCCACCTGGACCTCAGAGGCCCATACCTGCCTACTACTGGTCTGTGGGCACTCCAATGCCAGTCCAGTCAGTGGGCACACTTGCTAACACTGCTCCAGACTGTGGGTGCACTTAGCCACACCGGCACTGCTCCACCCCACCCCTCACACTAGCTAGCAAAGCCACTGGCTTGAGGGTGCCCTAAGCCCAAACCCGCAAGTGGCTCCAGCATACTCATCAGCCCGGCCACTGATCTGAGGGCACACACAGTCTCAGATAAGCAAAATGAGTGCTTAACCTCCAAGAAACCCAGAACACACCCTGCCCACACAGCTGAGACTGTACACCATAAAGAGACTCCCAACCCCTCCAAGTGGAATAAAAATGGGCAGGTCACAACACTAAAAGAATTTAACAGCAGAGAGCTACACACCAAACTCCCCAAGCCCCAATGGGAAAATCAGCAGTGAAACTATAAAAGAGGGCAGATGCGAGCCCAGGATGAGATGACACTAAGCCCAGATCATACTGGCATGGAGTCAATGAAGAGGTTAACAGAAATGGAGGCAAAAATGGAAAAGGGACAGAGCCAGCTCACAAGCTTTGCCATCAGGCTTAATACAGTTGAGGAGAAACGATTAACTTGAGTAGATCAGTGAAGGAATTAAAGGCAAACCAGCAAACAGAAGAAGATCTCAAGAATCAGCTAGCCAAACTAGCTGAAGACATAAGCAAATACAAGAATATCAGGAAACATTAAGTAAGTCAAACCTTTATATAAAAACACAATTCAACACAAGGATAGAGCTGTAAGAAAAAGCTGTAGAAGAAAGCAAAAACCAAATGGAAGTAATGAAAACCTCTCTAGAAGCCCTCACCATTAAAGTCAGTAATTGGGAAGACAGAATCTCAGATGTGGAATATGAAACAGAAGAGAATGATAATGAAATCAAAAATTTGAACAAGTCAAAAAAGCATGTGAGGGCTGGAGAGATGGCTCAGCGATTAAGGCACTTGCCTCCAGTGCCTAAGGCCCTGGGTTCAATTCCCCAGTACCCATATATGCCAGACCCACAAGGTGGTGGCCCTGGTGCTCTCTCTCTCTCTGTCTGTCTGTCTCTCTCTCTCTCTCTCTCTCTCTCTCTCTCTCTCTCTCTCTCTCTGTATTTCTATGCTTGAAAATGAATAAAATATTTTTTAAAAAGCATGTGAACAAAATACAAGGGAGTTTATGGGGTACCATAAAGAGACATAATCTAAGAATCATGGGGATCCCAGAGAGAGAAGAATTTCAGGCCAATGGCATCAAAAATATTTTCAACAGAATTATTCAAGAAAATTTTCCTTATCTTACAAGAGAAAGACCCATCCAGGTACAAGGTGCCCACAGGACCCAAATCAAATTCAACCAAAGGAGAAATTCTCCAAGGCATATCTCAATTACAATGCCAAACATAGTAAAGAGAAAGTGCTCAAGGCTGTGAGAGAAAAAAGGCTTATCACCTATAAAGGCAATCCCATCAGACTTACCTCAGACTTTTCACTTGAAACCATGAGAGCAAGAAGGGCTTGGAAAAATTCACTTCTAGGACTAAAGAAGAATGTCTTTTAACCTAGACTACTGTGCCCAGCAAAGCTATCCCTCATAATTGATGGAAAATTGAAAGTGTTTGATGAAATAAGCAAGTTCTAAGATTATCTGAACACAAAGTCAAGCTTACAGAAAATATTAGGGGAGATAGTCCACAAAGAAGAGACAAGCAATCTAACTCAGGAGAGCAATAGAGAACAAGCATGGTAATAAAAAGCAGCTTGCTAATAATAATAATACAGGCAGCAACTCCCATTAATCCTCAAACATGGCAGGGCTTAAAGCAAACCTCACAGTTATAACTCTGAAAATAAATGGACTTAACTCTCCTATAAAAAGATACAGGCTAGCAGGGTTGATCAGGAAAATGAACCCTTCCATCTGCTGCCTTCAGGAAATGCACCTTACCTCTAAAAACAATAATCTCCTAAGGGTAAAAGGATGTAGAACAATTTACCAGGCATGCGGAAATAAAAAGCAAGTGGGTGTGGCTATCTTAATATCTGACAAAATAGACTTTAAACCAAAAGTAATTAAAAAGAACAACAATGGTCACTTCTTACTCATCAAGGGAATGATCCAGCAAGAGGATATCACTATCATAAATATATATGCACCAAACTCAGGTGCACCACATTTCATAAAGCAAAATTTACTCAAGAACAAAACAGAAATAGACTCTAATCCCATCATAGTAGGAGACTTTAACACACTACTATCATCTCTAGACAGATCATCCAAACAGAAGGTCAGCAGGGAACTAATGGAACTTAACAACACCATAGACCAGCTACAAATGACAGATTTACACAGAACATTCCACCCTAAGGACACAGAATTTACATTCTTCTCAGTAGCCCATGGAACCTTCTCCAAAATTGACCATATATTAGGTCATAAAACATCCCTCAACAAATTCAGGAAGATTGACATAGCCCCCTGCATCATATCAGACGACAATGTGTTAAAGTTAAAAATTAATAATGGGAGGAACAGCAGAAATTACACCAACTATTGCCATCTGAACAATATGCTTTTAAACAATGAATGGGTCATTCATGAAATCAAAAAAGAAATTGAAAATTTCCAAGAAGTAAGTGATAATGAATACACATTATACCAAAACCTGTGGGGCACTATAAAGGCAGTCCTAAGGGGGAAATTCATAGTGCTAAATGCCTTTATAACAAAGACAGAGAGATATCAAATTAATCACCTAACCACCCACTTGAAGGCATTGAAAATACTAGAACAATCCAATCCTAGAAGCTCAAGATGAAAAGAAATAATTAGGATCAGAGCAGAGATCAATGAATTAGAAACGAAGAAAACAATTAAAAAATAGATAAATCAAAGAGTTGGTTCTTTGAAAAAATAAGTAAGATTGACAAACCCTTGGCCAGTCTAAATGAAAAACAGAGAAGGCACAAATCAGCAAAATCAGAAATGAAAAGGGAGAGGTCACAACAGACCTCAACGAAATTGGAAGAATCATTAGGTCATACTTCCAAAACCTCTACTCCACAAAATTGGAGAAGCTGGAAGAAATTGATGAATTCCTGGACACCTACCAACTACCAAAGCTTAGCCCAGAGCAGACAAAGCTCCTAAACAAACCTATCACATCCACAGAGATTGAAAATGTAATCACAAACCTCCCCAAAAGGAAAAGTCCAGGACCGGATGGATTCACAGCTGAATTCTACCAAACCTTCATCATAGAACTGAAACCACTCTTTCTGAAGCTTGTTCCAGGTATAGAAAAAGAGGGAAGGCTTCTAAACTCAGCAGAAAGGAAAAATGACATAATGAAATTTAGAGAAAAGTGGTCTGACTTGGAGCAGATCTTACTGAACTCACAAAAGAACAGAGTCAAACGCTGCATACTCTCCCTCATATGCAGTTCCTAACCAGGATAAGATTAAACTCTAAGCAAACCTAGCACAGGAAATGAGAGACTGTGAAAGAGGTAGAACGAATGAGAAGGGTAGGGGGAGGACGGGGGAATTTATACAATAAGCTAAACCAATAATGAATTGAAATCATTAAATCCTTACTTTCATACAGTAAGCTCTTGAGAAAGAAGTGGGCATTGTTTAGTAAGAGAGGCTGTGAACAGAAGGGGAGGAAACCAAACCCCATGAAAAATTGATCAGACCTGCCCAGTCCCAGTTATTGGATCCTTCTCACACTGAGCTGTTGATCAAAGAGACCTACAAGGTCCCCCAAATAAGACAGGTTTCTGTCAAAGCTCTTGAATACCCACCCCAGGCCAAAGATACGTTCCTATTGCTGAAGAAACCATGGAAAGACATCAAACAACATGAGAGACCCTGCGAGATCCAGAATGGTACCCAGATGGTAGCAAGTGCAGTGCTGGAAGGCACAACATAAGCTGCCAGGAGAAATTGGTCAATGATATTTGGAGAAAGCAGAGACCACGGATACAAAATGCAGACTGTTGTCATGAGAATGTTGAACACCCTTCCTTCTGGGAGAGATCAAGAGACCAAGAAATGATCACTGGTACAATAAAGGCGCCAAAACCTGGGGGGGGGGCGGGGTTGTTATTCAACAGCTTTTAGATTGGCCAAGAAATCCACTCAGTGACAAGGAAGCCTTAACTGGAATTGGGGCTCAAGGCAAAATACTAGGGGAACAAAAAACTGGGGCTCCAAAAAGAAATCCCCATTACCAGACAACTACAGAGAGGCTAATCTCAATAGAATTTTGCCAAATTGGAAATGTATGTCTCATTTAACCTATACTGATCTCACTCTCCAATGGAGATTCTGTTTGTGTTTTTCAGAAGGCAGTGAGAGAGCTGTGGAAAGAGATATTTTTACATGACTTTTATTACACTATATTATAATCTATTTTATCTAGTGTATTAATCTATTTATAAATTGGTTTTTATCATAAGTAATATACATAAATACATATGTATAATATTCCTTTCTGTAATGGTTAATCTTTGTTGCTAACTTGACTGGATTTAGAATTACCTAGGACACAGAGCTCTGGGTATTTCTGTGTTTCCAAAGGGATTTAGCTAAGAGGGGTGGTGACTCACCCTGAATGTGAGTGGTACTGTCCCTGGACTGGGGTCACACACTGAATAAAATCAGGAGGAAGGAGGAAGGCGTCTGAACGCCAGCATTTAGCTCTGTTTTCTGACTGAGGATGTAATGTGACCAGCTGCTTCACCTCACGCTCCCACCGCCATGCCTTATGGGCATATTCCTCTGAACTGTGAGCCAAAATAAAAACCTCTTTTAAGCTTCTTTTGTCTGGTATTTTGTCACAGCAATGAGAAGAGTAACTAACTCATTACTCTGCAAGATTCCAGGCATCCACTGGGAATCTGAACGTGTCTCCCTGCCAATATGGAGGGAATATTGCAATGTTCTTAAAGGAAATGTCTTCACCCTTCCTTCTTCCTGCTGGCCAGATAGTGGCTATAAAGACCGGAGCTCAAGTAACTACAATGGGGAATGGAACTTGGACTTTTGCAAACAAGAGCTTTTAACCACTAAACCATCTCCTTAGCCTCAAGCACCACATGGGGACATGAGGTAAGTGACAGCCACTGAGAATGGTGAATGGGTCCTGACTGTTGCCTTCCACTTTGGGGTTCAAAATGAATGCCCAGTTCATTTAAGCCACTGCTCTGTGTCCTGTGCAGCCATATAAATCCTTACTGAAACAGGTCTACTTGTAAGAGAATCCACCCTTCCCCCAAAATATGGTTCTAATAATATGATTATTGAGGGGGGAAAAGGTGTCAGGACTGAGGAGACCTCCCAGTGCGTAAAGTAGTTGCCATGCTAGCATGAGTTCAGATCCGCAGCATCCATGAAAAATGCCAGGTGTAATGATGTGTTGTGTCATCCCAGCCCAGGGTGGGGGGCCGGCGGATCTCTAGGGCTGGCTGGCAAGCTTGTCTAGTCGAATTGGTGAGCTCCAGGTTCACTGAGACTGTCTCATAGAAATAAGGTGAAGAAGTAATATAGGAAGACACCTGACATTGAGCTCTGTCCTCCACACACACACATGCACACACATGTGCCTACAGCATACAAACATGCATATTCATGCACATCATACATATGCAAAAAAAAGAAACAGCAGGCTGGAGAGATGGCATAGCAGTTAAGGCATCTGCCTGTAAAGCAGAAGGACCAGAGTTCGATTTCCCAGTACCCACATAAAGCCAGATGCACAAGGTGGCCCATGTGTCTGTAGGTCATATCTCTCTCCTCTCTTTCTGCCTCTCTCAAATAAATAAAAAAAATTTTAAAAGAATGGGCTGCAAATTCTTTACTACTCTTCCTTTGAATTGGGTAGACCTCCTATCTTGAAGAACATTATAGAATCAAAGCTCTGTGACTACTGGGGCTTAAACGATCAAGAAGCTTCTACTTTGTTGCCAGGCAGGAAGTTGACTGTCCACTGTCTTTATGCTGTAGAAGCCAAAGTGGACCCTCCCACCAAGCCCCATTTTCAGGAGTCTGGCCATTCCAGGCACTGAACATGCGTATGAGGAAACCATCATGTATCTATGCAGCCACTCCCAGCTCTCAGGTTCTGTCGGCGGTAGCCTTGTGACACCAGGGTCCCAGCTCCGGGATGCCCAATAGACCAGATCCTGCCACTCATGCCAAAAGATCCCAACAGCAGAGATGATGGAGAAACAGGAAAGGAATTTATTTCTGTATGGCCAATCTCTGTGAGGATGGGGACTGGTATCCAAAGCCCTGTCTCTGAGGCACTGACAATAGATGAAAGCCCCGAGATAATGATGGGGAGCAACTGGGGCAGGGCTGCTATGTGCAACCACATTGCCAGGGTCAGATGGGGTCCAGTTAGTTGACCATTACCTCAGGTCTGGCCCCTCAGGATCTTGTTGGTGCCTGAGAATCAGTCCCACTTGGGGTAGTTTCAATCTCATTTGAGGCAACTGACTGTGGGAATCACTGTCCCTGGAACCTGAGATGAGCTGGGAGATGAAACAACTCAGAGAAGAGAGCCAGTTAGAGGAACAAAATAGAGTGAGTCATGACAACAGTGGGTCCTTCTCCTGCCAAATCAAAAGTCCCGTTAAAAATTGCCAGCATGGAACAGAGAAGAAAGCTCCCCGTTGCAAATCCCTGACCCACAGAACCCCAAAGCATGATGAGACCATTGTTTTCCACTATGAAGTTTGGAAATGGTTTGTTATGTGCCAATAGCCAACTAGAACAAACCCGCACTTTAACTGTTTTAATATTTAAAACACATTTGTTATAGTCAGCTCATGTGCTGCTGGGGCGAACCTCCAAACCAGGCACAGTTATGGAAGGAAAGGATAAATTGAAGCTACAGATCCAGGGGAAGTTCCATAATGTGAAAGAGGCTGTCTCCCTTCACAGGTCCAAGCAGAGAGAGAAACCCATCACCAACACCCCCCCCCACACACACACACCAGCAAAACAGGCTGGGGGAAGAAGAAAAACCAAACCTATACTTCCTAGATCAGGAGTACTTCTAGAGTATCTATGATGCCCAAGGTGCCAAGCTGGGATCTAGGTACACTATAAAAGGCAAATAAATGTCAAAGAGAAGCAGAGTCACACTCTAAGGTGGTAAAGACAGTGTCATTACAGAGAGAGATCCAGTGTGAACTGAACTCATCAGGGGGAGGCAAGGCTAGACCAAAAAGGCTGAATGTTCAAAGGGGATGAAGGAGAGGAGAGGTGCAAGGATAGATGCTTCATGAGGGGCACTTTGGTCATGATAGGGATATGCCTGGCACTATTAGACACCAGGCTAGTGTTTGCGTAAGTTGTTTTATCTTTTGGAGAAGAGGCAAGAAAAAGCCCTAAGTGTCCCTAGGCCAAAGCTTCCAGCCAAGAAGAGGGCTCTCTGCCAGGAGTGCTGGCACATGCTACATCCTAGTACTCGGGAGGTTGAGGCAGGGAGGATCATGAGTCTCAGGGCAGTCTGGATACTGCAGGGAGACTTCATCTCAAAATAACCCTCCCACCACCACCACCAAAAAAAAGAAGAGAAGCAAAACAGAAGGCTCAAAAGAGACTGGCTAAAGTTAGGTCAAAGAGAAAGTCTGGCATAATGATTGCGATTAGGAGTGAGGTAGCTCCATTTTGTAGGCTGCTAGTCAGGGTTACAGATTCAAAAAGAATAAACAGGTATTGGTATGACCTGACAAATCTGATGAGCAGAGGTGGGTCCAGAAAGCAGTCTAAAATCCTAAAAAGCCCTGAATTCTAAAAGGGTAAAAGCTCTGACTCATGCTGACTCCCCAGGATGTTAGCTGGCCTATACAAAGTAACCAATCCCCTGTCTAACTCATCAATTTATCAGAAGCCCCCCACATACATTCTTGGTAACTAATCCAACCCACCTTGCCATAATACTTAATTTACATCCTCAAGGGTATAAAAACCACTGATCCCAGTCACTAGCTGGCTAACTGGATCAGAACTCCTCCCAGTTTGGGAGCTTCTCTGCCTTACTTCCACTTCATGCTCTACATTCTAATAAACCTTGTTTAATCTACCTTTCTACTGTATCTCCACTGGTTGGGAAGCTTTAGTGACCATTGAGTGTCTAGCACTCTGGCCATAAACTAAGCCCATCCAGAGCTGAGAAGAGCTCCACTGCTCTCAGAACTAGTGACAGGGCTGGGAAGATGGCCCAATGGCTAAAGACATTTGCTACCAAAGCCTACTATTCCGAGTTTGATTCCTTGGTGCCCATGTAAAGCTAAATGTACAAAGTGGCATATGTCTGGGATTCATTTGCAGCAGCATGAGGCCCTGGCATGACCATGCACTTATTTCCTTCCTTCCTTCCTCCCTCCCTCCCTCCCTTCCTTCCTTTCTCCCTCCCTCCTTCCCTCTTTCCCTCCCTCCTTCCTTCCTTCCTTTCTCTCTCTTTGCATATATATATATATATATATATATATATTTAAACCAGTAAAGCCAGGCATGATGGCACACACCTTTAATCCAAGCATTCAGGAGTAAGAGGTGGGAGGATCTCCATGAGTTCAAGGCCAGCCTAAGACTATAGAGTGAGTTCCAGGTCAGCTTGGGCTAGACCAAGACCCTACTTCAGAAAAATCAAACAAACAAAACAGTAATAATAAGACATAATCTTTGGTGTTTTTAGGGAGTGAATTGAGCAAGGTCTCATATAGACCAGGCTGGCCTCCAGTTTACTATGCAGTAAAGGCTCACCTTGAACTTCTGATCTTCCTGTCTCTGTCAAGTACTGGGATCACAGGTGCATGCCATTATATTAAGCAAGATATGGTTTTGGCATTGGGGTGCTAAGGGTCTAATGGAAAAGACAAATATTAAAAGAATAACTTATGAGCATGGTGATAAGTGTTGAAGATGGGTTACAGAGAAATGAACCTGCTTCTAATTGTAAAGCCTTGCTGATTTCCATTTTCAGGATTAGGGAGTCCCTCCCAGGAAGAAGACTACACAGGGATCCTGAGTGTTCAGGCCACGTGGAAGATGAAATCACGTAGTGAGTCTGGAACTCCCTCTGCTGGTGCCAGGCTAGGGAAAAGTCCTGCAGTCTCCTGGTGGATAGACAGCGAGGCTGTATAGCATTTTGGTTGTTTGTCTCACCAAAGGAAGCAGGCCCAAAACTTTTTCTCAGTTATTCTCATGAGGACCACAAGCCAGCCAGTCCAGGAAGCACCAATCTGGCCCAGTTCTCTTCTCCTTACAGAAGAGAGTCTGGGAAAAGGCACTCTAGCAACTTGGAGGCCTGGGTAGTGTTAGGATCGAACTTAGAGCTGGGGTGGCCAGCTCCCTGCAAGGAGCCACCCCCAGGAGGGGCATCGAGTTTGGGATGGCCACACAAAGGACAACCTGTCACTGCCAATAGACTGGAAAAGTAGCTTTATCTTTGTCCAGAGCCTTTTGCTTCTGCTGAGTACTGTCTGCTACCTGTGTGCAGGAAGGCAGGTGCATAGGAAAGGCCTGGAGCTATGTCTTCTGGCCTCTGTCCAGACCTCCAATCCTGTTAAGATCTGTGGTCAGATTAGAAAACAGACAAGGATTACAATTCATAAAGGCTTGGTTGGATCAGCTGCCAAATTGGAACGCTTCTCCATGGAAGCTGGGTGCAGGGGAAAAGATCAAGGGATTAGGCAGTATCCTAAGACAGAGGTTCGAACCCAGGTGACACATAAAAGCTGTTCTTACTGAGCATCAAGCTAGACTTGATTCTTCCATATTGTCTAATTCTAATGATAGCTTTGCAGAGACAGATAAGCTAACAGACTCAGAGAATTGAAAGGAATAAGAGGGGGGAGAAGGAAGGAAGGAAGGGAAGGAGGGAGGGAGAAGGGAAAAGGGAAAAGGGGTGATGGTTAATCTCTGATTGTCAATTTGACAGCATTTAGAACCACCATGGACACAAATCTCTGATCAAGTCTGTGAGGGAGGAGGTTAGTTGGGATGGGAGGCCCCCACCCTGACTGTTGGTAGCACCACTCCACAGGCTGGGGTCCTGGACTCAAGAAAAGGGAGAGAGTTAGCTGAGCATTTAGCATTCTTGGCTTTCTGCTCTTCACTGTGGACTGATGGTGACCAGCTGCCTCAAACTCCTGTCACCATACCTTCTCCATCATGATGGACTGTAACCTCCAACTGTAAGCTGAAATGACCCTTTCTTCCCTTAAATTGATTGTTGTCAGGCATTTTTGTCCCATCAACAAGAAGTTGACCAATACAAAATGGAAGGGGAAGGAAGAGGAAATGACAGGAACAAAGAGAAGAGATAGCAATAAAATTATTAGATGAAAGAACCCAGAAGCTGTTATGGAAACGATTTATAAACCTATTAAAAATTTCATATTCTAAGCTAACAGAACACAAAGTCAAAAGACAAATCAGGAAAAGATATTTTCAGATGACATTTACCCAATCTGTGGATCAACGGAAATCAAAAGAACAAATGGAAACACAAATGGTCAAAGGTTTTTGAATAGATTGCTCCTACCCGAAAAGATATAAATGGTCTAAAAAGAAGGAAAATCGGCTCAGTCTCTCATACTTAAAGAGTATACAAATTAAACTTACTCTGAAATGCATTTTCAGCTATTGGATTGGCAAAGATTTAAAGAGCTATTAACTCTGGTGTTTTAAGGCTGCAAATAAACACGCCCTCATGAGCTGCTGCCTGTAGGAATGCAGGCTGGTAACTTTTTTGAAAAACAATTAGGCAACACTTATTACACATATTAACGTTAATATCCTTTTGATTCTGTAATTCCACCTATCTAGGAATTTAGCCAACAAAAATAAGCTCACAAGTGCTCAAAAGATATGCACACAGGAAGCTTGTGATAGTATTGTACATAAAAGCAGACAGTTGGAAAAAATCCAAATGTCCATTATAGGAAATAATAAAGTATTGTACAGCCATAGCACACCATAATATAAATGCCCTTAACAAGCTTGAGATCCTTCTAGATTTTATATGAAAGTGTTAAGTCAACAAAGCAAGTGAGAGCTGTATGGATACAATGATCCTATTTTAGCAAAATAATATATGTTAGTGTATGTAAAGAGGAAAAATCTGAAGAATTCACCAAACCATTAATTGCGCTACATTTATTTCTGATGAGTGAGATTCTGTGAAATTTCACTTTCATTCAATTTATTCATTTTTAAAAAGTATTTTATTTCTTTATTTGCAAACAGAGGAAAGAGAGATAGAGAGAGAGAAAGAGAGGGAGGGAGGGAGAGAAGGAGGGAGGGAGAGAGAATGGAGAGAGAATGGGCATGCCAGGGCTTTTTTGCCACTGCAAACCAACTCTAGATGCATGTGCCATCTTTGTGCATCTGGTTTTATGTGGGTCTTGGGGAATTGAACCTGGCCATCAGACTTTGCAGGTAAGCGCCTTTAGCTACTGAATAGGTCCAGCCCAGTTCATTCACTTTTTTATTTTCACTGAATTCATTGATCACCTACCAGTATGTTAGGTTGTAACCAGATTGTCATTGCCACACGCTGCTGGGATGAATTTCCAAACCAGGCACAGTTTGTGGGAGGAAAGGATTTATTGATGCTACAGATCCAGAGGAAATTCTGCAAAGGCAAAAGAAGCTGGTCCCCTTTCACAGGTCCAAGTATAGAAAAACCATCACCAACACCACACACACAGAGAACAGTAAACAGGCAGGGGAGTCAGGGAGATTTCTCCCCCTTTATGTAGCCTTAGGGTGTGGTCTTGCAACCCTTTCCCAGACTTGTTGACTCACTATCTCTGGAATTTCCCTCCTGCACTGCCCTCCCAGGAAGGAAAGTTTAGTTTCTAATTTTCCTGAGCCTCCTTACATCCTGTCCCCCGCTGAGAGTTTGCCTTCATGTAAACATCCTCAGAGACCCACCCAAGATTACTGAAAAGGTCAAGTTGACAACAAAATTTAACCATCACCATCACAAACATCCAAAGCCATAGATCTCCCTTTCTGCATCAGAATTCCTGATAAGGATAACTACCTTATTATGGAAGAAAGAAGAAAGAAGGAGAGGAGATACTTCCCAGAAACTCCCTAATCTTTTTCTCTTTTCACTCCTTCCTATTTTTTTTTTGAGGCAGGGTCTCACACTGTGGCCCAAACTGACCTGGACTCACTGTGTAGCCCAGGCTAGCTTGTGGAAAGCCTCTTCCCACAGCTTCTCAAGTGCTGGGATGGCAGGTATGAGGCTCTGTGCCTGGCTGGTCCTCTTTCTCTGCTTAATGCATTATACCTGTGATAGTATCAATACTATCACAAGTCTCTGACTGCCTGTTCAATCTTGAATCTCTTTTTGCCCTCTCTACACCCTCTTTTTAAAGCTGCTAACACAGGCCATCTGTTCTTTCTGCCCAATTGGTATCTGAGCTGTGAGTGACCCCCACCTCCAAACTGTGACACCTTCCTTGAAGATGCCATAGGCTCATAGACTAACCTGTTCTGCACATATGTGCGATTTCCTTTGAGCCTGGGGTTGGGTTCCTATCCTTCCACACGCAGTATCTGCAACACAAAAAGTAGCCAAACGAATCTTGAGTGCCTTGACTGCAGGTGTGTGGCACACATTGCCTCTCAAGAGAGCTGCTGGGGGGCACAGGGACAGGAAGTTTACTGCCGTTGTTCCTTCCCAGCTCTGGTGGGGTCCTCTGGATCATCCCAGCCAGGGACCAGTGAGAATACTTGAACGCAGCCTGGAACTCTTGCTGTGCCTGGCTAAGCCTCCCCAAACTGCTGTTGGCTTAAGTTCCTTGCTTATCATTTCTTAGAATCATGTCTGCAGCATAGTCTGAAAGCTCCCTTCTTTTCTCTCTGCCTTCCTTTTATCCCTTGGAGGTATTTTCCTTCATAAACAAACCTCTAGATATGTGGTGGTTTAAATCATATGTTTCCCATAAACTCATGTCTCCCATAAACTCAGCTTTGTGTTTTTGGAAGCTATGGGACTCTGGTGTCCTTTTGGGTTCCAATGAGTAGCACTAGCAGACCAGAGGGTGGAGGAGAGTGAAGGAAGTGAGGTCAAAGGATTTGGCTCCCTTGGCAATCCCCCAGCTGAGTTGCTCTCCCCAATTTGGCTCTCCCCAATGCCACAGTCTATCAAACCATGTGGGTTTCTGCCTTTTACCCTCTTGAAGAATTACAGAATTCCTTCCGGTTTTGGGAGGTAATTGCTCCCCAGCTCTGGAATTCTTCACCACCCCTGTGACTTTTTGTCAACTCTGTCCATTCTTCTGTATATGGTCTTTTAGTAAATATTCCTCAGCCAGTCACTGTGCCCTCTGTCCTAGGACCTTGACTTTCCATAAGAACTGTTACATGCAAGATTTTCATGTTGTTATTGCTGAGACAGGGTCTCACGATGAAACCCAGGCTGGCCTGGGGCTCATGATGCTCCTGCTTCTGCCTGGAAAGCAGTGGTGGGGTGGCAGATGTGTGCCACCATGCCTGATTATGAAAGTTGTTGTTTTATAATAGAATACCGGGACCAAGCCAACTGTGGGTCATCAAATATGATTAAATTGTGATACATCACACAAGTGTGTTATGTG
>PVHP010010243.1:23600-48311 GCA_004024765.1 Zapus hudsonius | reverse complement strand
AGTTCCTTCTCTCATGACTTCAATCAACCTGCTGGGCTCAGGTTCTGCTTTTTTTCTGACACTTTTGTCATTTAAATAAAGAATATTCTGGATACAATGCGCTGCCCTTCAATATGATACTTGGATTGGCAGCATTTGTTATTAGTAAAGAAGCCATGTCTCTAAAGACAAACTTGCCAGAGGTGAGCCACAAAAGTCCAGCTCACATCAGCAATTCCATCCTGTCCCCACATCTCCACTTGTGCAGGCAGAACTATGTCTAGTCCTCTAGTGAAAGAAAGCAAAGAACAAATCATAAGTAGCCAGCTGAACTGGGTTAGGCTTGTGTCTTATATAGATAAGCATCTGTATCCAAGAGGCTCTCAGATGGAACACACATAAAATAGCACAAAAACGAGCAGGGAATCATATCCTAACCATTTGAATAGATTGGGAAAGCCTGGGTGTCTTCTCTGTAAAGTCTTGTTTTAACAATGGAGAAGTTAGTCCCCAGAATGTACATCTCCTACTTAGAATATTCTTTGACTCACAGAGGCAGCATCTGCACACTGAGAGATCTGCTCTCATTTGTTTATTTCAGAAGAGAAGAGAATGGCAGCAATTGGCATTCAGGGTCATCTTACTCCCCATTGCCTCCAAGAAGACCAGGGGTGTGGAGGACAGGCACAGATCCTGCTTGGGGAGATGCCTCATTTAGAACATCCAGATCCCTCAGAACGCTAAGGCGCATTTATTTTCTGCTCTGAATTGTGTTCCTTGAAGATCTAAAAATATTTACTCTTTTGTCAGGCCTTAGAAAATCAAGTTTGGAAAGCACCCCTCCTCCTCAAGTAAATTCTATAAAGAAAATCACAACAATTCTCAAGTGGTCAGGCATGAATAAACGTACAGACTTCTCTGTGGTAACCAACGCAGTGACAAGATATCGGACTCTAGTTCTGGTAGTCAGGGAACTAAATTAAAAGTAAAACAATCCACCTCCACACTTCATTATAAGTCAAGGAATTGTCAGCTGGTGAAGCCACCTCACAGGCATCAACACATAGTGAAAGGGCCTTTCTTTAATCTCATTTTACTTTGGTGTATAAGCATAGCTAGTATTCACATTAAGACATGTATTTATGCTGGCAGATGAAACATTTGTCCAATTTTTTTCCTGAAAACTAAAATGAATTATGAAGTATTGATTAGGTTGTAATAATGGAAAACATAACTACCAAGAAATGACGTAAGTATCTAAGCTAGGCTCAAAAACATCAGAGTGTTAGGATGTTTGTCCATTTGTCCAGGAGAGAAAAACGTTGCAACTTGAAGGCACATATTTGTTTCTTTGCACATTTCCTTCTCTCTCTCTCTCTCATATATATATATATATATATATATATATATATATATATATATATATATATATATATATGTTTCTCTAATCACTCCAAACCAATGTTGAACATTGCTACTTGAAACGCCACAGACTTTTCCCAACTTAGAAATCTATAACCGACCTGCTGACATCAGCTCCCAGCACTTGTGTGGTCAAAATAGGAGGATCATGAGATTGAAGCCAGCCTTGGCTACATAGTGAGCTTGAGGACAACCTGCCTTGGTTATATGCAACTTTGTGTCATACAAACAAAAATTAATGAATAAAATAACATTAAATTAAAGTAAACGAACTTTAGTTCCTTCTCATCCATGACCACAACTTGGAGACTCTTCTCTCTTTATTCCTTCCCTCAATTGCTACGTTCAATCAGTGAAACTCTGCTCATTCTCCTCATAATGCGATTCAACCTCACCCTTCTCTAGCTCCAAAGCTACCCGTTGAACTCACACCACTCAGCCTATTTTATGGGTTACTTTTATAATCTTTTAAATAGTTTCTCTGCCTCCAACTTTATTCTCATCAATTCCTTCTTTTCCAAACCCCTCCTTCTCCAACCTTTTAAAATCACAATCACAATCATAATGATGTTCTTGTCCTTTAGTATAAAATGTATGATATAGATATACATATGAATATATATAGACAAACATATATATATATATATATATATATATATATATATATATATATATATACATAATTAGGATATACAGTATGGTTTTGATTATGTCATTTCAAGTAACATTTGTTAATTCTGTTAATTCTTCTTCTCCCCTCCTCTTCACTATACCCCTATGTCTTTGGCCCTCCCCCACCATAGCTTCGTTTCTGCTTTCATGTCTTGTGCCTTTGGGAAGAAAATTAGGCCAAAGGAAACACACATCTCTAATGCTAGTAGCACATATTGTTCATTGTATAGAAGAGCTGAAATCCAAGGTATCCATCAAACCCCACGCTTCCTCCCTCATCACACATCAATGTTGGCAGTGCTCTTCCTGGAATGGTCTGAAGATGAAGGGCTAAAAGTAGGGTATGGATTCTACAGACCTAGCTTCCCATTCATCTGGTACTGTGAGTCTGTAAATCCTCCTTATCAAAATTTGTCAAACATATCAAAGGACTTACACTTTTTTTCTGAGCTAAAAAAAAATACTGACAGGTGGTTCATCTTGGGGCTAAGTGTTCAGGATGAATTAGACTGTTTAACTGATGCCTGTAAATGAGATTGTACAATAGAATTAGATATTAATAAAGCATTTCAGAAGTGTCCGTTCCTCCCAATATTGACTAGGGATTCACAATTAGGCTGTTAGCCACCCTCTGTCAGTGCATAAGAATAAAAATAATTCACTAGTTGCATAAAGGTTAATCTTAGCTCCTAGTACTTGGGATGCTGAGGCAGGAGGATCTAGAATTTGAGGCCAGTCTGGACTACACAGCGACACATATCTCAAAAAGCAAAAGGAACCAGTTTAACAACAAGGATTTGAAAAGCAGGCATAACCAAATACAAAAGATGATAGGAAATTCAGTGAGAACTGCTCACACAGTGGGGACAAGGCCAAGGCAGAGGCATTTTAGAAAGAGTTCTACTGAAAGTTGTGCACTGTCCTTCTAAGCACCATGAGGGAGGCTGAACAAGAATAATAAAAACATGGAATTCTCCAGATGAGGAGGAAGAGTTCATGAGACTTTAAGATGTGTTTACGGATATTTGAGCATGATAACTAGAGTCCTACAAAATGTGAAATCACCTATACATTCTGTACTCAACATTGTATGTTTAATATTGCATATTTTTATTTGGAGACTCTTACATCTGTTCACTAATTACTGGCAATGAGGCAGAGTATCACTCACCAGAAACATATCCTGCTGTTCTAAGCATACGTTACTTTAAAAGCATAAATTAGTGCTTGCAATATATGTATCTAGGGAAGGGGGTGATGGCTCAGGGGATAAAGTACTTGCCATAAAAGCAGTAGGACCTGAGTTCAGTTCTCCAGTAACCACGTAAAATCCAGGCACAGTGGTTCACATATTTAATCCTAGGTCTGGGGAAGCAGTGACAGGAGAATCCCCAGGGATTGCTGGCTGGCTTGGCATCCACCTTAGTAAAAGGGAGGTTTTGAAAAACAAGAACTGGGAAGATGAAGACGGAGGACAATTATTCCTTGGTAACTCATTCTACCATTTTCTCTTACTTCCACATATGTGGATTCCAGCCCTACAAAGCACCTGGGGTTTAGAAGCCCTAGGCAAGCTCTGGGGCAGGCCAGAAGTCATGGCCCTATTTTAGAACTCTGCAAGAATCTTAGCCTCTTTCAGAGTTTGTGCTATTCCACAATCACTGAAAGGCCATCATTCTGTAGTGCATAAATGCACTCTGGGAATGCAGTACTTTGGAAGGCTATGTTATAAATAACAAAAAAATCCGAGTATTGGCACATCCATATCTCCAAGACATATTAGCAAAGGAGAAAAGTTATGTATGATATATACATTATGGCATTATTAATGTTAAAAACACAAACAGCAGTATATCTTTCTGTACATAACTAGTTTATTGAAAAGTCTGATTCATTGGGATACAAATATAGAATTGAGTTTGTTTCAATCTCTGCTTTTAACTGGTTTAATTTCCCACTTCAAGGCCTTAATGATAGCAGGAAGATATCACAGGTTTTTGATCATTCTTATATTTTAAACACTCAGGTTTGTCTGTCCATTTATTCTAGATTAGACCATTGATCTCATAGACTTCCTTCCCACCTAGTTCAATCCCATCCCAACAGGAGGAATGGGCAATGAGGAAGGAGGTTGCTCAGCTTCCATCATGCTGGAGAGCAGAGCTTGAGTGTGAAGGGCTTAGGGCTGAATGCTTGGCTGACACTCTCTGGTGTTTGATGTCACAGAGTTGGCACATACCTTTCTCTGGGGGAACCTGAGAAAGTTCTTCCTGAGCTAGATGAAAAGCTCTGATATGTTCCCTTCCAATTCACCTCACAGGTGGATCAAAACCCCATCCCCTTGAGGACAGGATCTCTCCTCTTCTGAAAGTCTGCCATGCTGGTCCAAAATGTCCATATTACCTTCTTTTATGTCCACTTCAGGGACAGAAAATTCATTTATTCTCCCCAAGCCAATATGTATCTTTTCATTTCCCCCTTTCTCTCTATATATAATTTTATTTTCATTCTGCTCATGCTGCCCAAAGAAGCAAGTCCAGTTTTCTCAGCAGATGTCTAATTTGTAAATTAGAGGCCAGACATTCCTAAAATATTAAAATAGTTCTAGGGAGTCTTCTTCATTTAGCTAGGCCTATTCATTACAGTTGTGTCACTAGGACCCGCTTAGGAGGGAAAGATTTATTGTGGCTTTTACTTTCAGACGTTTCAGTCCATCCTAGAGGGAAGGCAAGAAGGGGTGACAGTGGTGGGCGCTGTTCACTTGGTGGCACACAGAAAGCTGACAGAACAGGCTGGAATGCCTGTCCCTAGTGGCCACTTGGAGCAGAGAGACCCTACCTCTTAAAGGCTGCACAGCCTTGAACGTAGCATCACAGGCTGGAACTGAGCATTCAAGCATGAGTCCTGGAGAGACATTTGACATTCAAAGCAGGACTTTGGGGCTTAAGCTTCGGGACCTCCTTTGGACCCTGATTAAGTTGGAAAGACAAAGCTAGAGCCCTCTCTACCCAAACCAACAAACCACAGTGCCACTTCCTTGACCAGGTAGCTGCAGGGTGATTTGTAGAGTCTCAGAGAAGTCCCAGGAAGGGGCCCAGTGACTCCTCAAGCAAATTTTCACTCAATATCCCACTAAATCAGCCATGTGCTATAAACAAAACGTATTGACAGTGTTTTCCTCTGAGAAGTGACATAGGGTGGTACGTAGTGGTAATGGGATTTAGTTAGCCTACTGGTTGAGTTTCTACCAAGACAAAGTTTTGCATAATTCACGAGTTAACTAAATATATTGGCTGGTGCCTAGAGATACCATGGGTGCTTTAGTCAAGGCAGCCAAAGTTGGAGTCTCAATCTTGACCTGCAGATTGCAGAACAACATTGGCTCCGCATGGATAAAGTTCTCCCTAAGTTTGATTAAAGAACTGCACTTTTTACAAGAGAATAATTGGCAACTAATTGGAGCCACAGAGCCCAGATCAGACTTGCTTTACCCACGCTGCTAATGGGACATTGCCTACCAGTCCGTGTTCCCTCCGTGTTCCACCTGCTTTCTCGTGTGATCATCTGTGGCTCTGACTAATGATGGGGCTAATGATGAGCAGAAACCCATGGGGCTGAGGGGGCAGTG
This sequence comes from Zapus hudsonius, assembly GCA_004024765.1. Taxonomy (NCBI): domain Eukaryota; kingdom Metazoa; phylum Chordata; class Mammalia; order Rodentia; family Dipodidae; genus Zapus; species Zapus hudsonius. The sequence continues at coordinate 42,610 of PVHP010010243.1, read as the reverse complement.
TGACAAGAGCACAGAGGGAGACGACATGATGCTGAGCACCACATGGAGTTCCCACTTGTCAGGGCCTCTCAACAAGCATTTAGAGGACTGAGGGCTTAGAACGCTCCTCTTCTGCTTATTATTCTGCATGGCCATATTAACACACAGTCCCCAAAACACCTCTCTTGGCAAGGGCCTGAGGTAACACAGCCAACCATCACCAGGGTGGCACTGGGCAAGTGAAAACTAGTCTTTATGTCTTTGCCAAGACCTAAGAATCTCGGTGGGTATCTGGAAAGGAGAGGACTCTGCCACCTCTAAGAAGCTTGGTTGACATTGGATAGATGATCCAAAAGAGAAAAGGGAGGGAAACTGCAGGGTGTCAGGACCAGGACTGTGGTTGAGGTTCAAGACAAGTCTGCCTTAGAGTTCTCTCAAGGTAGTTCCACCACTTCCTCCGCGACCTTCATCTATCCCATCAAATCACAAGAGAATCATGTTGTTAAACCGGCAACACATGCTCTTTCATCCCAGATTAGCATTTTGGATTATATCATATGGTCTCTTTGATCAAAGACATACAAAACTTGAGGTTGGGAATGTGGCTTTAGAGAATATTCAACACAGCTATTTTAATTTGCAGATGTGAGAACAAAAAGACATTGCCAGGAACTTGAGGTCAGCCTGTGCTGTGGAGTGAGTTCCATGTCGGTGTGGGCTAGAGTGAGACCTTGCTTCAAAACAAACAAACAAACAAACAAACAAACAAACAAGCAAACAAAGGAAATGATCTGGAGATCCAGCTGCACAGCCATGAGTAGGCCCATTTTACAAATGTACTAACTGAGTTCAGAGAGATCATACAGTTTGCTGAAAATCGAGCAGAAACTGTCATTTCTGATCTCTAGTTTTAACTTTATTTCCATATCATCAATCACAAGTTTTTTTGTTTCCACAAATTTCTAACATCATAATTAACTACTGTACACCTGAACCTGATGTTTTATTCATATCAACATGGAAAAACACCCCAAAGATCAGCCATGTGTTTATTTTCAGATATGTCTGCTAGAATTTTTTTATAAGAATGTTACTTTATATTGAAATTAACTGCCAGAAGTCACACTGACACAAAGAAATACAATATGAGCTTACTTTTTATTTTTTTTATCTTGAGCTAAATGCCTCTGGGGAAAGGTTTCAATCTATGCAGACTTAGATATACAATTAATAGTAAGAGAATAGCCAATGACCTCCAGGGGCATGCTGCCAGCTGCTCTCCTGCCTCCCCCACCCCACTCCAGGGGCTTCTGCTTCTCCTGTCTCCTTGCACCCCACCCATCTGCACACAAAGAGTGCTCTGTGAACAGTAAGATAAGGTAGCTACAGTAGATAGGCCTCAACACAGGACCTCCTCAGCCTCTGGCTTCTCCTGCCTCTTACCTTCAATACACACCACTTGGCCATATTAATTTCTGTCACAGGGGGGAGATTGGTCAGTGAAATCTAAATGGGCTTTTCCTATTTATTGATACAATTTCGTGGCAAGAGCAATTTTCAGAGCTTATTTTCCACTCCATTGAATCCCATGTTACTGCAAATGAATATATTCCTCGGTCAGTGCAATGGCAAAACACAGTTGTAAGTGCTTTATGCTTCATTTGGATAAAGAGTTCAGGATATTACCAAATATAAAAGAAAGTTAAGGGCCATATTTCATTAGGAAGCTGTCTCCCCTGTTAATAAAACCCGATGCTGGTGGTAGATGTGTTAAAAAAAAAAAAAAAAGAGCAAAGACTTGCGGCTCTGGCCGGTATTCAATAGGGCGACACAGTGGTTCCAAACACCATGTGAGGAGTGCACCACTTCTCCAGTGAAACCAATGTCTATGCAGCAGCCCAGAGAGCAGGGAGATACCAGGAATCTGGTGTGGGTTGGATGTTTCCTGGAAAATTGAAAACCCCACCCTCAGGCCATGACACCTGTTTCTTTAGGTGTTGGCTTTGCCACCATTAAAAGGAAGACAGCAAGCCAATGCTGACAAGTGCAGAAGCCATAGGTCAGCCTCTTGAGGACTCATGAGCTGTGACTTATCTAAGTGATGTCCTGGATGGGCCCCGGTATTTTAAGTGCTGGATCTAGGAGGATTTGGCATCATGTCATTTTGCATATAGAAAAACGCAGGGGTAGTGACAGACAGCATTGGGGAAGTGGTTCTTCTAAGCACAGATTGCCCAATTCCAGCAACGAGTGAAGCCAGCACTCCCTTCTGCACCTAGACTCCTAGCATGGTCCTTAATGAACCTGCATCTCCATAGTGAACACCCACATCACCATGCATTTCACTGCATAGCTAGGCCACTTGATCTAACCACCAACACATTGGAAGCATAGGAGGTATTAGCTACGAACACCTCCAAATCCAGGGTATAAATGCCTCTTTTTATTGGTTACCTACAGATAAATTATATAAATGATCTCCTATATTCCAATCATTTTGAACTCCCCTGAGCCTCCAAGTCCCAGAGTTCATCATTTACCTGCCTCCTTCTCACTACCATATTTTTGGGCTGATTCATGAGCCCTGCCGGACCTTTGATCTTTACATTTATTTTTCTTGGCTAGGAAACTAACTTTCACCACAGCTCCATTTCCAATACTAAAGTTGTTGCATTTCATCTAACTATTTTTGGATTACTCAAAAAGTCATGAGGCCTCCACAGAGAAGAGGCATTGGTAGCCCTTTGATTCTTCTGCTTCCCTGCCTCATCTGTTCATGCCAAGCTGGCAGCTTCAAACCAGGCACAAGACCTGTCTCAGGATCATCAGGGCAAGAGATATTGTGGAAAGTTCCTTCTCAAGCTGAAAGTCTGAATTCTGCCTTTCCCCTTGGGCTAAGCCTGAGTCCTGCCATCAGGTTTCATCTGCATACAGATCCCAGTGCTGGACATTGAGGTCTCTTTTGTCTGTGTCCCTGCCTGGGCTTTTGTCTCAAGGGGCTCTGAGCACCAAGCCTGGCTTCCCACGTCAGATTCCAGGCCTGGATGTGACCTTGGCATGCTCACACAAGTCTTGACTTTAGATACAACACCAAGTCTGCCACCTACTAAGGAAACAAGTTTCTAAATCTCTGGACCTTCATCTTGTTTGTGAAATGGATGTAATAAAAATGTTGTAAGAACAGCATGCTTTAAGATTCCCGTACTAAATAGTGTCCTAACAAATACAGTTCTCCTCTTTCCTAATTATTGGACTTGGTTTTCAGTTAGTGCTCAGGCATAAGCTGCTCCTTGCTAACTTTCTGGTATCCATTAGTAGAGGAGTCCCAATTGACCAGGAAAACAAAACTAACCAACCAAACAAACAAACAAACAAAGCCCAAGTACATAACAAACAAAACAGCCAGAATGTAACCTTTTAGGCTCTAGGATGTAGAGCTTGATTCAAAGTAGCATACAACAAAAATGTTCACATCACAGCAAGTTTCTAGTTGGGCCTAATTCAGATTTATATTCAACACCTACATTTTAGAAAATCTGTATACTTACATAAGTGAAGGAGCTTGTCATAACATATTTCCCTTGAGTTTCACTAAAGGGCATTTAAAAAGAAGTTCAAAATAACTTTTTTTTCCTGAACTGAAATAGAATTTAAAATTTTTAGCTATCTTTTAAAAATGTATAATTTGACCAGCATAAGACAAGGCCTTCCTGATGGTTTCCTCAGGTGAGGTAAGATCAAGTCTCACATATAGCTAGTGCTTACGATCTGTCTCCTTATCCCTTCCCCAGAAATATTCTCCTTTCTTTCTGGACTCATTCCTATTGTTTTCTTCCTTGGTGGGCAGAGTAAAAGTAAGATCTCCAACAAAAACTGCTTATTGACTTCCTGGTCTTCAGCCAAGAAGACTGGTCTTTAGTTTTCAAATGTCTTCTCAGTGCTCATAAATTCATTATTATATTCATTCATTAATTCATTTATTTTATAATTCTTATTAAGAATATAAACCTTCAGATCAAAGAACATCAATGAACTTCAGACAGAATAAACACCAAAATAAAACACTAATACATATATATTATACATATATAGGTAGTGTGTATGTGCATGTGTGTGCATGAAAGGGAGAAAATGATTGACAGCATAAAAGCAAGATTTGCCAAAATTCAGGGTTGAGGTTACATCTGGAGAGGATGAAATATCTTCAAGTGAATTAGCAGGTAAATAATAATTGTTCTTTCAATTGCCCATTTCCAACTGTTTTACATATTAGTTTTCCAATTTTGTGCAGATATGATAGGTTATCACAATAAATAAAAAGTGAATTAATGAAGTTAATTTTTCTGTTATTATTTATGGTAACACAAGCCATTCCTTTTTGAACTCATGACTCTCCTGCATCCATTCCCAAGTACTGAGATTATAGATCTGTACCATCACACCTGGCAAAAGCAAGCTATTTCTAATTGCATTTCTTTTTACATGACCTGCCAGGGGAAATTGGTCAATGATATTTGGAGAAAGCAGAGGCCACTGACATACAATACAGATTAATGTCACAAGAATGCTGAACACACTGGTATATGGAAGAGACCAGCAAGTCAAGAAGTGCTCATCTGTGCAACAGTGGCACTAAACCTGGGTGAGTAATCAATGGCTTAATGATTGGCTAAACGATCTCCTTGGTGACAAAGAACCTTTAACTGGAACTGGGATCCATGGCAAAATTGTATGGGACCAAGAACCTGGGCTCCAAGGGGAAATTCCCACTACCAGAAAGCTATAGAGAGGCTACACCCTTTAGAATCTTGCCAAATTAACAATGGTTGTCTCATTTAACCTATACTGATCTCACTCTCCTATGGAGATTCTATTTGTATTTTTCACAAGGCAGCAAGAGTCATGGACAACCCAATTCCACCAATAAGACATGGGTTGATGGCTGACATCCTGGCAGGAGATGAACCACCCATGGCCTATCATATAAGGCCCAAACGAAATTGATGAAACAAAAAATGGAGAGATAAATAAGAGACCTATCACCACAGAAAGTCAGATAATCCATGAAAGGACAATGGAGACAGACACCAACAATACCCAGCACAACCCAAAGCAGAAGTACAAGATCTCATCAATAAAGCAGACTTAAAACTCACCCTCCGTGACTCAGGGAACTGAGCTGAAGAGGGGGTAGAAAGATTGTAAGAGCCATGGTGGGAGAGAATATCCAGAGTCATTGCCCCTCTCAGCAACAACACACAAAGGAGAAAAAAACCTGGCTACTTTTTGTGTAATTCATAACCCTCTACCCCATGGAATGATCCAGTATGCCCACCAAGAAGAGCCCCCAGTGGGTTGGGGACAGGGAGAAGGGATATGGGGTTACCACCACAAGATTTGCTCATACAATAAACATATTAATTTTTTAAAAACATGTTAAAATATTTTATTTATGTATTTGCAAGCAGAGAGAGATAGAGAGAAGAGAAGCAGAGATAATGGGTGCCAGATCCTCCAGCCACTGCAGCCAAACTCTAGACACACACATCACTCTGTGCTTCTGGCTTTATGTGGTAGTGGGGAATAGAACCAGGGTTGCCAGGCTTGGCAGGCAATTGCCTTAACCACTGAGATATATCTTCAACTGTCTAATTGCATGTCTTATAACACCCACCCTCCACTAGTCTGTGACCTCATCAAGGGCAGGGGCCTGTTTTGGCCATCATTTCCCACTCTAGTTTCTCAATGTGTCCATTTCTTTACAAGTAATGGATCACTCACCAAACCTCTGACCATGCATACCAATAGCAATCTGGCCTGCTGGGCCTGCCCACACTGTTGTGTTTGAACCAGGTAGGCTAAGATGAAGAGCCCTCAACCATAGAATCCAAGGTGGTCTGCTCAATGAAAGGTACCCAGTGTCCACTCCAGAAAGAAAGAGATTTCCAGCCCCCAGACCTTGGTCCCTGGAGCCAATGACTGAGTCCCAAGAGAGCCTTTTTCTTTATTGCATATGTACAGAGATAGAGATATATGGGTATAACTCCACTCTGGATTTGCATAAAGGACATTTCAATGTCCATGCATGGTATGCTGGGGTCATTAGTGGTAGAGCATGCAGCCAGGCAGCAGGGGCTCTGCACAGGGATGGGATGGGATGGACATGGAATATATCATCCTAATCCTGTACATATAGCAGGGCCAAGGCTGTGGGACTCCCCAGAGGTCAGGAACATGTATGAGCCTGCAGAAGAATGACTCTTCTCCCCAGCAGCACTTAACACTCAGAATTTTGTCTGGGATACCTTCATGTGCCTCTGAATCTTTAGTGTCCAGAAGAGAAAATGACCAAGGGTGGATGTCTAGGAAGTGGTAGGCATGGGTCATACCATTCATCCTTCACGTATTCCCTTCCCAGCCCCTTGTGCAGTCCTCTCCATGCTCCTCACCACCCACACAGCCTTGTGTTCTCCTGTCCTGGAAGCTTGCAGGCTGACTTTCCAAGAGGATTTGCTAGAGGTCTCTCTTCCTGGGATGTCTTCCCTCTTTGTTCACCCACTAACTTTATTTCAACACTTAAGATATGAAACTTTTTTTTGAGACTCTGTAGGAGACCAAGATGTAAGAAAGAACTTTAACATAGCAGGACATTAAAATGACTCTCTAAAGTAGGAAGACAGTAAGGTCTCTATTTCCACAGGCTGATAGTTTATGATTTGATGATTGAACTGATTTTGTCTCGAACAGCTGCGACGTGTTGAGAACTAAGAAAAAAATGTTTATGGGAGTGTCATGAATGAGACTCATCATGATGGTGGGCTAGAACTTGGACCACCTGGGGACTATATGAACCATCACAGAAGCAGTGGGTATAGAAGTAGATGACTTGTCTCTTAATAAAGAGAGCGAGCTCAGAGAATGGGCACAGATGACATGTCAGAAAATTTTCACCACCTGTGAGTGAAGGAAGAAGAACAAACATTCTTGATCACAGTATTATTAATAATAATAATAAACAAGCAGGGAAATGGCAGACATCATTGTTTCCTTTAAATAGAAAAGATTCTAGTTCTTCCCATTCATGAGATGTGAGATTTACTAATCAAGGTATATAAAGAAGCAGATAAAATTCCAATGGCACAGCCAAGTCTGCAGCCATGAAGGCTTGTGACATACACACAATGAAGCTGTTCCCCTACTGGCCTAAGACTCTAGCTTCTTGGAAAAAAAGGTGTTCATCTCTTTGAGTGGGCAGACAATGGATTTCGGAAATAAGCTAGATGGCATTTAAAGTCTGTCATTTATTGTCTGTATAAACTTTTGGAATCTCCATTTGTTTCTTCATTTACAAACTAGTACATGTGAACCACTTCCTCTTCAGAATCCTGTCAAGATTTAATTAGGCAATGTGTGGGAAATGTCTGGCACTCACGTGCACTCTCAATGTTTTCCTTTTCCCCTTGTATCATGTATCCCCTGCACACAGAGAAGAGCATAGCCCATAGTAGATCCTCAGTAATCATGCAGCACATTCTTCTTGTCATTGTCCCTGCCTATAAGACTTTTCTCACTTGTCACACTCACCATGATTCTGGAGCAACACCCCGTTCCCCTCTCCCACAACGCTTTCAGACGACCATAATTAGACTCAACTGTATGAAGTTGTTACTGTTATTAGCCCCATGTTGCAGTTGGATAACTGAAGTCACGGAATGGTTTAGGAGCATCCTGAATGTGATGCAGAGAGCAAGATGATGGAACCAGCATGTTTCTGACTGCTGAAACAACCACTTCCCTCTCCTGATTTCAGGTTCCATCCCATTCCAAGTCCACACTTCCTCCATTCCATCATGTGCCTTCCTTCCACATATCAGCTCTTTTTTTCATGCCCTATAAATTCTTCATTTGCTTTGGGTATCTTTGAAGAGGTAAAACTTTAAGCTCTCAAGGGATGAACGTCGTGATTCTGATCTCTACAAAGCACATTGGCAGGCAGCCACCTTTCCAAGTTGCACTACATCAGCCAATAAGTTCTGAGTGAGAAGCAATATTTGGTGTTGAGTTCTGAAGGGTTTTGGAAAGACATGGAAGATCTTGAGCCATGAGGACAGATGGGACACTGAACTTAGCTAATCAGTGCATGGAGTTCCCTGGGACTTCTATTTTCCCCCTGAAGAGTGAAGCACCAGCTCAGGTACTGGGTGTGACAGGGGTTGGCATATCATTCATGCAGAGGAAAGCATCCAATGACAGTCTTACTCCCAGTGAACAAGCTCACACCCTGCCACGTCTTCTTCTCCAGCAGTCACAGAACATGCTGGTTTCCACATTAAGAAGATACTTTCTATTTCTGTGTCTAAGTACCCACATGACATGGACAAGCTCCATCACTCTTATAGGTCTTCATTTTCTCATGGACCATGAGAAAATACTGAACTAGTAGATTAAATAGATGACCTTGGACTTCTCTTTCTCAAGCACACTCTAAGCAGATTGTTTTATTGTTATTAATTAGAACAAAATTTTATATTTTGTTTCATTTTTGTTGATTGAATGTCTGGATTCAATTCTCTCTGTCAGTCATTAACACATTACATGAACTAATATGTGCACACATTGCTTGAAAGCTCAAAGGCTTTTTAAGCAAAAAAATGTTTCTGTGCACCTCAAATGTGTCAAAGTATTAAAGATTATATATTTCAAACCTGATGAGTTGGTTTTTATATGTGAAGATGCATGATTGAGTGATATTCTTTTAAAAAGCAGTGTAATGGATTTGGAAAAGGACATGGCTTAGGAGATATTATTGGTTCAGATTTCCTCAAAGCAGGCTCATAATTGCCCATGCTTGCTAACAATCTGCAGGTGACATTTATTTATATTTTATTACTTACTACCTATGTCCATCTAGCCTGTTACAAAGAAACACATGCAGTTCTTCCTCTGCAGATCCGCTCCAGAACCCTGATACATAATATTGACTTATGTGAGTGTCACCAACGCTAACTGAAACATAAGCACAGGTCAATTCAACCAACATTCATCAACCAACACAGCACAATATCTGCACCCAGGGACTCAATTCTATTGAGAAAAGCAAGCTAGAGGTTCTTCCTGAAGCTTTGCTGAGCAGTTTATGGACCGATGAGAGACCAAGGTATGCTGAATGTGTAAAATTCTTATATTGGATGCTATTTTTCCTTTTTCCATATTCCTCTGGTGGCTTATAAAAGTTTGGAAAAATTAGAGAGTTCTTTGGATTAATGTAAAGAATCACAAAAGTATTTGAGCCCAGAAAGGATACCATAAATACGGCCACTGCCATTCTGAAGTCTGGAGCATGTCACTATAGTGGTCTCTAGTGTGGTATTTGGCATTCCTTTTAATTTGCTTCCAGTTGTAATGAGATAAGCATGGTTTATAATATAGTAAATGTATAATTAAGTGCAGATGATATGCTATTCCTAGCAGAACAATTCCAGATTCTGGGTTAACATTGCAAAAATGCCTTCACTACCTTGAATACAAGTTTAGTTAATGAAATAAAAATTCATAGCTAAATGACTCACTAAGTAAGTCCATGTTGTTAACTTTGGTGCTAATTGGAAAATTTTCTCACTTAAAGTACCTTTCTTTTCATTGATAAATATGTGTGAGATACCTACTATGTGTTAAGAATGCATGCTAGGCCCTGTATATGTCCCTGTGTACCTCACATTCTGCAAAGGAGAGGGACAATAAAAAGGCATAAATAAAGCCAGGCGTGGTGGCGCACGCCTTTAGTCCAGCACTCGGGACTAGGGTTGCAGAGGTAGGAGGATCACCATGAGTTTGAGGCCAGCCTGAGACTACAGAGTGAATTCTGGGTCAGCCTGGGCTAGAGTGAGACCCTACCTCAAAAAAAATAGGCATAAATAACAAAAGGTGTATCCCATGGTGTCATGGTTTTATCCAGGTGTCCCCAACAAACAAATGAATGTGTTCTGAGTGATCAATCCTCAGCTGATGTAAGTTTGGGTTTTGCAACCTCACTGGAGCTATGTTGTGGGGGCGGGCTTATGGGGCTATAAACCAGCTTCCCCTTGCCAGTGTTTGGCACACCTTCCTGCCGCTGTTTGCAGTGCTGTGGCAGAGGTGATGCCCAGCCCTCTGCTCATGCCATCGTTTTCCCTGCCAGGATGGAGTCTCCCCTCGAGTCCGTAAGCCAAATAAACCCATTCCTCCACAAGCCGCTTTTGCTTGGGTTCTTTCTGTGCAGCAACTAGAAAGCTGACTGCAACACATGGTAAGCGCTATGCAAAAGCAAGCAAATAGATACAGATGATGGAAATTATAGGAATAACAGGGGGAAAACAGAACTTTTGAAAGGTCAAATTTCTCATCAGACTGTTTAAAATCCACTCAGCCTGTGCTGCTGATATAAATTGAACAGTTGGGGTGATGATCTGTACAGACTGGTGCAAAAGTCATGGCTTCTTGCAGTACTGCGGATTGAATTTAAAGCCTCACGCATGCTAAATAATCACTCTATCACTGAGCTACATCTTCAGCCCTCGTTTCACATTTACATTTGAGAAAGAGTCTCACTAAATTGTCTAAACTGGCCTTGAACCCAGGTCTGGCATGGTTCCTCTTAGTACTGGTAGATGATAGTTTTGTCTGCCCCAGGCCTGTGGTCCTGATACCATCATTTTCCCTTGCTGATTAACAAATTAAAAAGGGTTTAAAAGAATAAAGCTTATTTCAAAGTAAGAGTAAAAGAAAGCAGAGAGAACAGATTTCTCTGGGAGAAGGGGATTTCAGAGCCAGAAAACTCAGTGCCCCAGTGGGAACTGGATTTTTTCTTGAATGAGAGAAGCATGCCCATCCAGAGTCCACGATTGGTCAGCTTAAATGAAGACACAGGGGCTGGTTGGTCCATGGTACATCCAGTACTGTGCAGATTCCAGAAAAACAGCCAAGCTAGGCTACCACCAGCAGGAAAATCCACTTGGGACAAGGAAGTAGGAGGAGGAGGGGGAGAGGGAGAGAAGGAAGAGAGGGAATAAGAAGGGGAGGGGAAGAAAAGTGAGGTCACCTACCTTGCCATCTTGGGTTAGGATATAGCCACCCACCTAGGGCTCTTTCCCCCGTCTGCCTAGCCAAGAAAACCATTTCCTATAGTGTTTCTGGAAGGCCTAGAATACAAATCAGCTTTTGTATCAGCCTAATACCTAGGGGTTTAGAGCAAAACAGATTAATTCAATTCTTGGCTTGGCCAATGATTGATTATGATTTTGAACAAGTTTGCCTCCCTCCTATAGGAAGTGAAAGAAAACCCATTCTGCTTATTTCTATCATGGTGCTGATGAGCAGCAAATGCATATGAAACCATGAAGCCTTGTGCACATGTGAGTTGCGCCATCACTATGAGAACTCTGGGAAGTTCACATCCTATTTTATACCCTCAAGATGCCTCTCACAAAAACATTACCTTGTTCTTTTCTTTCTGGCTTTCTAAATAAATGCCCTGACTATAAACTCTGCCTTCTGATAGAACACAACCTCAGACATACATTGTATATACACTTCAGTCTGCGAGCAAGAGAAACATCTTAAGTGTTCTGCACATTAGGATCTGGGAATTTGTTTATTAGTCAGTTTGAGGTCTCGGTGGTGACTTCCTTTCAGTGCTCAAGTTACATAAGGAAATAATCAGTAAATAGAAAGATTGCCTCATTATGCAAAGTAAAATACAATCTGCCATAGGAAGGGGAATCACACGGAGAAGCTTGCGGAACAGACTCTGCCTCCAATTAAGCTGCGATTACAGAGTGAATGTTAGTTGGAAATGTGTTCTCTAGAATGGCTTAGATCTCAAGGGTCGTGATCAGCATGATAATAATAATGATATCATGCTGCTTTCATACTGTTCTTTGCTGAGGAGCTCAGAGTACCATCCCTGCCTTGTCTTGGCTTGTGTTCTCAAACCCAGTGATGAGGAGTTAAGATTTTTTCACTCCCCTTCTTCACAGAATAATGGGAGGTAGAGGGGTGTTGAGGGGTGAGGCTGAGGGGTGGACCATGAAGCTAGGTCACAGGTGCTTCTTTACCAGTTTTAGATTATTTAAGTACTAATGGGTAATGGTAACTGGTATTATGCCAAGACCAGTGAATAGCAGAGAATCTGGCTTGGCCTCTGAAACAATAAAGATGTCAGTAGATATAAAACACCTGAATAAACATTGAACAAATACTAACTCAATCTTTAACCATCTAAAAGACATCTCATGAACATTACCACTATGTCTTAGCATTTACAGCTCCACAGAGAAGACCAATGAAACATAAACACAGGCCTTCATGATATTGAAAGTGAACGTGAAGACATACCATTATCTTTTTGCACCATAGGTAGTGGAGAAACTACTGGCAATTAAATTTTGACACATTCATTTCTTATCATTTTTTTAGTCTTAAATATATATTTATTGTCCATAATGAGTTACATTATTCAGTGGGCAAACAATGAGTTGTTATCCCCAATTCCCCAATGTCCCCCTCCTCATCCCCAGTCAGCTGGATATCCTCCTCCGTGGGCCATCTGGATCAGTCCTTGTGGCAGGGGACCCTGGATAGCCTAGTACTCAGTCCGGTCCTCCTGGACCAAGTGTGTGGATACTGAAGGGTGCCATGCTTCTGGATAGTCTCCCCCACCATGGCTCTTAAAATCTTTCCGCCCCCTCTTCTGCATAGGTCCCTGAGTCGTGGTGGATGAGTATTAAGGCTGCTTTAAGGTTGTGAGTTTTGGGGTCTTTGTGTTGAAGATCATTGGTTTCTGTCTCACTGGCTTATCCTGTGTAGATTGAATGTCTGTGGCTGTGGGTCCCTCGTTCCTCCTGTCATTCTCTGCGGGGTTCCATATGGATCCTCCACGTTATGACTGTGGTGGCTCCTCTCTTGCCAGAATCCCAGGTATCGGCCTATGGTTGGTTGGTAGGGTTAGATGGTCCCCAGCTCTCTCGCTGCATCCTGAACATTTCTTATCATTGATTATAAGACATCTCTTAACATTCTGGATGCTAAAATGTAAGGCAATATGTTTAGAATCATTGTAATATAGTGCATCGATTAATTGATTAGTTGTGTTTAGCATGTCCCTAAAAGGACACATGGGAGGCAGGGAAATCTCAGGAAAATGTGTAGATAATTTGATAACAAAGTTTGACAGCCCTCTCTAAGAGGAAAAACACAAGGATTCTTTCAGTAAAACAGTCTTGACAGAGGAAGACAATGAACCCTGAAAGACCATGTAGGGTACAGGTAGGGCTGGCTACACAAGGGCCTCCTCACTAAATCCTGGAAACACAACGAGTGGGAGTTCCTATAAGCCTAGAGGAAGAAATTTTAGAACAAGCAAAAGAGGATGTGTTATTTCACACCACAGGGAGTCCACATAAGAACTCATTATTCCAGAAGCTAGCATGGACTAAAAAAAGATAATTTGGCTCAAAAAGGGCTGTAGATAATTCATGGATGGTAGAACCATAATGGAGTCCGTCCTCTTTGCACTTAAGTACGCTTATTAAGTCATCACACATCAGCCTTTTGCTTCTGTGCTAAATAACAGCGCTTCCTCTAGCTCTCCCTAATAATCCCCATTTTCGAATCCTTCAATTTTATCTGTCTTCCTTTAAGTAAGTAGTCCCTGTTTTCTCCTTTTTTAATAAGTCCCTGAAAATATCACAGAAAGTTAGGATGGAATCAAATCCCAAACCACCATCAGATTTTGAAGTTCATTGAGGGCTGAGCTGTATTTTTCTTTGAGGAGTCACAGAACCCAGCATAGAGCCTCGGATAAATTCTCATTGAACTGATGAGTGACTAAGTGATTGAATTAATATGCGTCACCCTAGCTTCCTGGAACTCTTCTATGTGTTCTGGATTATCTAGGTATCTCACGGTCTCAGAGGGCTTTTTCTTATGTGTGTGTTTTATGTTAGTGTTTGAAGAGAAGTTGGGTCAGAGAAAGGTTGTTTGGCATGAAGAGGGATTTGGATCTGTCAACCCCTCTAGATACCTACTATTATGGATTTTTAGGGACCCTTAGGGAACCCGAGAGTTCAATATAAACCTCATAATAGTCACATGTCTGTTCTTACCATGAAACTCAAGATAAAAGAACAGATTATGAAAATTAGTAGAAAATTTAAGTAGGCAAGTCAAGTAGGCTTTTAATTTAATTTAATTTAATTTAATATTTCTTTTGGTTTTCCAAGGTAGTGTCCTCTAGCCCAGGCTGACCTGGAATTCACTATGTAGTCTCAGGGTGGCCTCAAACTCACAGTGATCCTTCTACTTCAGTCTCCTGGGTGCTGGGATTAAAGGCATGTACCACTATGCCAGGCCCAAGTAGGCTTTTGTATTTAGTTTGAGCAATAGGAGAAGGGTTCTTTTTCCCACTGGAAAAAAAAATCCTTCAGAAAGTATTTCTTTGCATGATTCTTTAGTTGAGGCTAGAGCTCAACAGACAGCCTAGCCTCTTGGATGTCAGGCAATGGAAATGTCCACCTCCACCCCCAATAATTGTAGTTTAGAGAGAACCAGCAGCTGGTTTAGGACAGGAAATATTCCACACTACCAGCAAGACTAGAATGTTAGGAATTTTCAACCCTCCAAGGTACTAGGTTTAGCAGACCTGCTTTGCTTTGCTTTTCCTTACTGTGAAGAGGGTTCCATCTCATTCACTGGCAGGCAGCATGGATGGAAGGTCTCTCAATTAAGCGTTAGTGATTTGGATTAAAATTATCCAACAAACCTGAATACACCAGTGACACCCACCTGTGAATCTAGAACACGCTGTGACACAGAAGTACCAAAAAAAGAGCCTCTGTGATCTCAAAGTTCATGACTCTCCCTACTCAGCACTCTCAATTCCTGCTGATGGGAAAATATTGAAGAAAAAATAACTATTCATATGTATTATATACACACATATATGTCTACATATTATTTCCTCATAGCAGTTTGTAACATCCTTTGAGACAAGGTTTAAAGCTTTGCTTTAACAACAAAAGCTCCTTCATGAACATTTATCTTCTCCCCAGTGATCTGAGCTAGCACTCGTCATTGTGTTCTTTATATACCGTATTTATGGAAATGACACCATGTGAGAATGAAATGCTTTATGGCTGGTAATCTGTGTCTTGTTACATAGGATTTATGGGACAAGAGGGGCAGCCTTTATCACTGGCCTTGATCCTGAGGCTGACGTTTTATACATTTTCCATTCTTTCTTTTTAAGGAGCTGAGGATTCATTTTACCTCATATTATTTATTGATTTTCCTTTCCTTCTTCAATATTTGTGAAATATTTAGAAAATAGAGGAAAACTGCTTAAATACACCATACGTGATATGTGCATGGGTCTATGTGCATATGTCTTGGAGTTTCCCTGTGTGCTTATGTCTGTCTGTGAGTCTGTGTGCCATATGTCAGTGTGGTTGTGACTACTTGGAACTGCACAAGGGACAAATCCTAGTCTCAAATTACAGTGTTTAAAGGAGCTGCCGTTAAACATTCAATCTTTCTGTGTTTCCTGAATATCCCTCATTGAACCTTCTTGTTGCTAATAGTCTTTACATCCCTCAAAGGACAATGGAAGATCTCTCTGTGTCCCTGAGCTTATGGACAAAAGATTTGACTTCTGCTAGGGTGAAAGGCAGCTGGGACTCAGTCTAATGGAATAGAACCTGGAATTATTCAAGACATGCATCTTCATAGAACATCCTTCTAGCTCAGTGTGGACAGAGGAACATGGAGACCTGCTGTTATGAAGGCTTTACCTGCTCACCTTGGTAATCTTTGTAGGGATGAAACCAATCTTCCCACTGTGTGTAAAACACTGTTTGATCTTCTGAGAAAGCTTTCACATCTATCACGAAAGTAACCTGGCATTTCCCCACTCTTGGTTTCTGCACCTGCGTTTAGACAGTGAAACTGAAATGCAAAGTTGAATAGCTGCCCAAGACCAGTCATGGTAAATGATGGTAGAGAAGGAGGGTTAATCGAAATCCCAAAGTGATGCTTAGAGCACAGTGCCCCAACACCAACACTCTTGGAGGCAGGGCTTCCTCTTGTTAACCTGGGCGTTTGAGAGTTCTCTGACCCTCGGTTACCTCAGAAGTTAGTTTCTACCTTCTATGAGTTGTAAAATGATGAGTTGTAAAGTGAAGTTTTGCATTTTAAGTAGAATGCTTGTCTCATTGTAAACTTATGATAATAGTCAATTAATATTTTGTTCTTATATTTTACATTATTCTTCTCAAAAAGAGTCACTGAGGTTTCCCATTGCCCCAACTATCCCATGGTTCATTTTGAAAGGGTATATAGAATTTAATGATTACCAAGAAGAAGCTGAGACTGTTTTTCTATGATAAATAACCTTAGTGCAAGGTTTTTATGAGCAAAAATTTTAATAAAAAGGAAATAGAAAAACTCATCAAACCAGTTATGACTTAGGGTTATAAAATTAAAGAAATATCTTTAATTACATTTGTAAGCTTCTAAATTCTAAAGGTTACTGAGGTCTAGCCTTCCTTGAACACCCTTATAAAATTAATCCTGGTAATGTTTTACATTCCCCACAGTGATGATTCTAGCATTCCCTCTGCTTTCATGAGGTTTTCTTCTGCTGCTCTAGAGCATGTGACATTTTAATCTTAAATATTGGCATCGCCCATTTTCAGAAAATGTCAAAAGAAGTTTCTAGGGAAATAAAGACCCAAATAGCTACCACACATTTGGATGACGCACCAGTTAGTTTTTTGCTACATTAACCAAATATTTTAGAACATAGTCATTTTAAAAAGTAACCATTTGTTTCAATCATGATCATACTAGATGGTTCTTTTTGGCCCCGACTAGAGTCTACTAATCTCAGTTGGAATGGCAACATTATGACTTGAATGTATGATCTATTCATTTCCCTCAACTCCTTCAATTTTGAGAGATACAAATTAGAACAAATCAACAGAACAGAAGCATAGTTATCCACATTTGGCTTTGACAGGAGGTGGGGTGGCTGTGCGGTAGAGGGCTTGCTCATCAAAATCACAAAATAATTTATTTATTTTGTGCATTCTGCCCCTGGGTCAGACATGTACACAAACTTGTACTCCTTCAGTGTTGTGCCAAGAAAATCGCTATTGCTCCCCAAGAGCCCCTTCTCTCTTTAAAATTCTAGGTGTCCTGATAAAAGGCTCTTCACTTCTTGATGGGAGGAACTTCAAATTCACACTATAAGAACCTGGATATTGAGACAGGAAGAAATTGTGGTTATTTATGTACTCCTCCACAAGCCACACCCTATGGAGCCTAAAGTGAGCCATGCCATCCCTAATCAGTAATAACAGAGATGCTGCTGTGTCAGAGAGCAGGACATCTCTTGCTGATCCTCCACTTTTCCATTTAAAAAATGCTCTTAGATGTCAGTAATTCTCAACCTAAAATAGCAGCATCAGCCTCAGTCAAGCAGCCTTTAAGCTCTTTAGAATGCATTCATCACAGACTGGGAAAGTGACAGACACGCTCCTAAGAGGAAATCCCAAGACCAAAATATCATCTGTCACTTCCGACAGAAGATGTCATGTGTGCAGAGAGGGGGGACAGAAGCTGCAGCAGACCCTATGGAGAAAGCTGCATGCAGTCACCACTCACTGTGTGCCTCAGGAAGCATGGGGAGGCCTTGCAGAGAACGTGGGGGACATTAGAGACCCACCTCCTCTATTCTCTGAAAGGCTGCTTTAATAAGCTCCATGGCTTAGAGTAAATGATGGACCGAACATGATTGATGATAGATGCCAGGATCGGTCCTCTAACTAAATGGAGCTGAGAATGACGCTGTGGGCCCCTCCCAGAAACTGAATATGGCTGGGGTTTTAGCAGAGAGCTGCACTCCCAGTGAAGAAAGGTTAAGGAGCAGTAGCAAGTGAGCGAACCCAAATGATAGGTGCTTTTCAGCTTCTAAGAGCATTCTGACTTGTCATCCTTGTACTCCCCAGGCCCTGGCACAGCACTCTGTGCCTTCAACTCGGGCACATTCTATTAGCTCTCTTCCTGTCCCTCCATCCCCAATGGCCAAGCTACTCTCAGAGATCATGGCCTATCGCAGACTCTAACTGAGCTGCCTGCCTCCAGGCTGAACTTCTTCCTGTTAATCCTGTCCTCTTTGTGAAAGACAACTCCAGCCATGTCGCTGTCACTCTGTTTTCTTTCAGGCTTCACAGAAATCTCACAATCAAGTTCAGATGTTTTGACTATGTCCCCCCCTTACTTGTCTGTTCTCCCCACCTCCACACAGCTCTCTTCTTCCCACCCCATCGCCAGCCGCACACCTTGGAAACAGTCATCAGAAACTACTTGTGTTTCCTTAAAATGTGACAGGCTGCTTGAGGCTTCCAAGTCCTTGTACCCTTTGTTCCTTCTTCCAGGAAAATGCTCTTTCCACCCCCACATCATCTAAGACTTACTCATCCTACTAAATTCAGCTCGAGCATCACCTCTTCCAAGAAACCTTTCTCAAGCCTCCTAATCCAATATAAATGCTGCTTCTCTCCTGGCCTTCTATCTCTCTCAGGGCTTTGCCATATTGTACTGAAATGGATGCTCTGTCTCTGTGACAACTCTGTAATGTTGCCTTTATTGGACTCTCCAGTATCAGGCACAAAGCAAAAGCTGGCTAATGAATAGGTGGATGGATGGGTAGGAAGCGTTATCTGCACTTGACTCTTTGGATACTGTGTAAAGGGCTTTCTCTTAAGAACTACAAGGTGATTAATTTATTGTCACCAGCAATTTCCCATTACCCTCTACCTCTTAGGTTCATCGAGTACATTCTGTCCCTCACTTAGACACCTGCTCTTGACAAGTTACTTCTCCCAAATTGTCTCTTCCTATTTATCCCTCTCAAACTTCCATTCTTCCAGAACCAGAGGGAGAGAAAATTTGACAGACAGTATCATTTAAAATGAAAGAGGAACTGCTAAAAATGA
>PVHP010010243.1:0-23500 GCA_004024765.1 Zapus hudsonius | reverse complement strand
ACGCCAGGGCCTTCAGCCAATGCAAATGAACTCCACACGAATGTGCCACCTTGTGCATCTGGCTTTACGTGGGTACTGGGGAACTGAACTCAGGTCCTTCTGCTCTACAGGCAAGTGCCTGAACCACTGACCCATCTCTCCAGCACTTTTTTTTTTTTTGAGGTAGGGTCTCACTTTGGCCCTAGCTGACCTGGAATTCACTATGTAGTCTCAGGCTGGCCTCAAACTCACAGCAATCTGCCTACCTCTGCCTCTCAAGTGCTGGGACTAAAGGCATGCACCACCACACACGGCTTTCCTTTCATTTTATACCAGAGAATATTTCAGCTTATGCAAGTTTTTGCAACCTTACTGGAATCATACAAGTAATAAAAGTAAATGTCAACTCAGACTCTTTAATTTTTTTTTCATTTCATTTATCAAAAGATTATACCTAGATTGAAAAGGAAATCTTTAAATATAAAAGGAAAGTACTACTAATTATGAAGATAGAATGTAGGCTAAAGGACTTCTCTGACTCCATGAAAGAACTCTAACCTGTCACTCCCACATAGGCCCAGACACATACACACACCTGAGACTAATCAGAGTTAGTTAGAAAGAATAAATTCTGAGTAATTTGACTCCACATTTTGTGAGACATTCCATAAACAATGTTCATGGAGTGAGAGATTAGAAACTCTTTGTATGAATATGGTGATAAAGGCCTTCCTTGGCTAATGTCCTGAGGTCTATGACCTGCCTGCCCAGCAAAAACAGTTTCTACTCACAAATGGGCTTTTCCCAATGTGACATCCTCCAAGTTCATGGTATTGTAGTCTTCCCTACAAATCATACAGATCTGCTACAAGTCTACCTTGCCTCTCAGGGTGTGTGTGTGTGTGTGTGTGTGTAGCTGGATAAGAAAGAAGAGAAGAAACAAGAAAAGATAATTGTTGTAGATAGCTTCATGTTGCTGGGATGAACATCCAAACCAGCCACAGTTTAGGGAAGTGATTTATTTCAGTTTACATATCTAGGGGGAAGTTTCATCTATGGCAGAAGTTGGCCCCTTTAAATAGGTCCAAGCAGAGAGAAAAGTGCAACAAGCAAAATACCAGCACCAGCACTAGCACACACACCCAAAAGCAGCGAGCATAAACCCCCAGGCCAAGCTCAACCTACTCTGTGCCACTTTCACTAAGGTTATTTATCATAGAAAAACATTCTCTCTCAGCTTCGTCTTGGTAATCATTAACTTCTATATACCCTCTCAAAATGATCCATGGGATAGTTTGGGCAATGAGAAACTTCAGTGACTCTATTTGAGAATAATAATATAAAATATAAGAACAAAATATCAATTGATTATTATCATAAGTTTAAAATGAGCAAGCATTCTACTTAAATCACAACACTGTGATTTACAGCTCATCACTTCACAGCCCATAGAAGGTAGAAACTAACATAGGAGGTAACTGAGGGTCAGAGAACTCTCAAACGCCCAGGTTAGCAGGAGAAACTACTCTGCCTCTACTCTGAAGTCATAAATTACAAGCTTCAATAAAACACCCTAGTCCATGGGAGGGGAATACATTCACACTATCTCTATAATTTACAAAAATCTCCAAAAGGAGCTCAGGACTATAGCCATTTTTCCTCCACAGCAGGCATATGATTGTGTATATTATCATCTATGTCTATGAAAGAAAACTGTGAGCTCCTTGAGGGAAAAGAATGTAATGGATCTTTTCTCAGCCACTATGTACTGCATCCTTAGTCCGTGCTTCACCATCCTGCCTGAATCCATGGCTGCCTTTCACATCTATAGTCATTTAATCATTGCCACTTTCCTTACACCATTTCATTTTGCAAAGACATTTAAGCTATTTCAATGAATGGGCATTTTGAAAACTAGGATGAGATGATTTCAAGTTGTGGGATCTAACACATTTATAAGTATCACACCTGTGATGTTTATTTTGACTGTCATCTTGACAGGATCTGGAATCGCCCTTGAGAGATTATCTTGAATAGGTTAGCTTCTAGGCATGCTTGTGAAGGATTATCTTGACTAGGTTAATTGAGGTGGGAAGACCCCATGGTGATTGTGACTGGCACCATCCCATGGGCTAGAATCCTGGGCTGGATAGAAAGGAAAACTGGTTTAACACCGACATTCTCTTTGATTGCTCACTATCAGCTGAATATGACCAGTTCTGGTTCAAGCTCCTACCATCATGCCTTCCTTATTGTGATGGACTGTAACCTAGAATTGTAAACTGAATTGAAAACTTCCTTCCCTACATTGATTTTTGTTAAGTAGTTTTGTCCTAGCAATAAGAAGGGAACACATATACCTGCAAGGAAAAAAAAGTAGTGCTGACTTCTCAAGAATTCTGTGTTTGCTGTTCATATATTTGTATCTTTGCTTATAATTTCCTTAGACTCTGTTACAGATTAGTGTCCTGAGTGAGCAGAAGCTGAGACAGTTTAAGATGCAATGATTTACTAGGAGATGCCTTTAAATAACACCACCAGTAGGAAGAGAAGCAAGCGAGGTTGCACAGAGGCAGAGCTAAGCTGTGGGGGTACCTGAACAACCTTAGGTACCTCATAGAGGAACTATGGAGCTGAAATGACCCAACAGAGTTATCCTGCCTTGGGCTGCTGGTTGAGTCTTTAGGTGGTTTCTTCTATCAAATACTGGGATAGAATGTCTCAAGAAGTACATCATCTTGAACAAGTGGCTTTATGAATCAAATAAACTATGATGAAGCCAAAAGCTGAAAGCTATCACCTGTTAGCAGCACTTACTGCCGCCAGTGGAAACAGTCAAGCCTTCAAGGAAACATGGAAGACCAACTCCATATTCAGGTATGCTTTCCCCTATGGCACCACTGGTCAACTTTTGCATAGGCCTTTGTCAAAGCCTCTCCAGTTATTTCAATGGGTTTCTCATCATGTGGAAAACTTAGTAGTTTGGGGACAAGTCCAGGACTCATGAGAAGCAGTAAGAAAACTAAACCACAAAATTCAAGGAGTGACTTGCATGAGAACAAGGACCTCCTTAAAAATATGTGCCCCCACTACAGACTTTGGATAGCTTTATAAATTTATAATTTACATATTATAAATCCACACTTTAAAATTTTATATGGAGTTTTTTATTTAATTTATTTTAATTATTTGTATGTGTATGTGTGTGTGAAGTCAGAGGACAACCTTGATCTCAGTCCCCTCCTTTCACCTTGTTTGAGATGTTCTCTCTTGTTTTTGTTGCTCGAAAGGCCAGGATAGCTGGTCCTCAATTCAAGATACTCCTGATTTCATTCCCCACTGTTATATGCACATTGGGAGAACAGACAGATATGCCACCCTTTTGCCAGCTTTATATATACGCTGGGAATTTAAATATGGGTTGTCAAGCTCATGGAGCAAATGCCTAGAATGATTAGGCCTATCTTCTCGGCCCTCTAAGTGAAATTCTTAGTTTTTGTGTTATCTAGTTTTTGTGAATGTGTGTGTGTGTGTGTGTGTGTGTGTGTGTGTGTGTGTGTGTGTGTGTGTGTGTGTTTCATGAAGTTCAAGGTAAAATATCTAAACCATAAGTAATCTAAATTTTTTTTTTCAAGTGGTAGAGAATGGGCATGCTAGGGCCTCTAGCCGCCACAAGTCAATTCCAGATGCATGTGCCACTTTGCGTATCAGCCTTTAGGTGGGTACTGGGGAATCAAAGCTGGGTCATTAGGCTTTGTAGGCAAGTACCTTAACCACTGAGCAATCTTTCCAAACCATATAAAGTAATTCTAAGTTTAGCCTTTTGAGGAACTGCCAAACTGCTTTCCAAAACAGCTGTACCATTTTAAATGCTACAAGAATAAAGTCCAAGAACTCCAATTACTGTCAATATGCCATGCTTCCATTACTGACTTAAAACCTTTACTCCTGGAGGCGACCCCATGCCCTTCTCTTTCACACCCACACTTCCATGCTGGCAGCCAGGTCTCTTCAGTGACCAGGCAACCCTTTGCCCTTGCAGCCAGGTCTCTCCTGTGACCAGATGGCCCCACACCCATTCTCTTTCCCTCCCACACTTCCATGCAGACAGCCAGGCCCCCCTGGTGGCCCTGGGGCTCTGTGCCTTCCTTTTTTCCTCCTACACTTCTGTGCCCCAGCCAGGCCTCTCCTGTGACTCCGTGGCTCTGTACCCTCTTATTTCCCTCCTCCACCCCTGCCCAGGCACACTTCCGAGTGGGCAGTCAGACCTCTCTGTTGACTCCATGTTTTCGTGCTCTTTTCTTTCCCTGCTCCACCGCCACCCAGCCACACTTCCATGAAGGCATCCAGGCCTCTAAGGTGACCCGGTGGCTCTGCACCCTGTTCTTTCCCTCATCCACACCCATCCAGCCACACTTTTGTGCTGGAAGCAAGGCCTCTCTGATGATCCAGCTGTTCTGCACCCTCCTCTTTCCCTCCTCCACCCCCACCCAACCACACTTCTGGGCTCACAGCCAGGCCTCTCCTGTGGCCCTGCAGATCTGCACCATCCTCATACCCTCCTCCACCCCCACCCAGACACTGATGGCCTCTGTGCTTCTCTTTCCCTTTGCCTCTTCCCCCCCCAGACCTTCTGTCCCATCAGACCCCTACCTACTGGTGATTCAGGGGCCTTGTTCTTCACTTTCCCTCTGTTTCTCACCCCATCACCCACTCTATCCACCTGCCAGACAACATTCCAGAGGTTCTGGTGGATTCCGTGCTTCTCTCACCCTTGGCTCACCACCCAGCCAACTAGCCTTCTGCCCTGACAGACTACCAGTGGATCTGGAAGGCTCTCCTCTAGCACAAGCTCCTGGACCTGGCAGCTCCCATCTCATATAACCCCCCAGGCTGGTGGCTCTCTCCTCTATATGTCTCCCCCATCTTTGGATACCCTCTCAACAGACCCAAAGCTTTATCCCTAGGCTTCCCACCAGCTGCTACAGAACCCTGTGATCCCATTGCCTTCTTCCTTCCCACAGATCCCTGCTCTCCCTGAATTCCTCCTCCCACAGACACCTGCACTCCTGACTTCCTCCTTCCCATAGACCCCTGCTCTCCCTGACTTCCTCCTCACAAAGATCCCAGCACTCCTGCACCCTTCATCCTACAGGCTTCCCGCCAACTGCTACATCATCTATATCCTGGCCCAGACCAGGAAGTCTCACCATGGACAGTTCCAGCCTACACAGAGACACAGGACTAGATAGCAAAGGCCACTGCCTAGACCTCTGAGCTACAGGGAAATGAAGAGAAATCAGGCATGACTCAGCTATCTCCATCCTGGTCTGTATATTACTAAGAAAGCTGGTGAGAAGTGTTGTTTGTGTGAGAGGGAGGAAGCTAGTCGATTGATTGTGGAGGGGTAAGGTGCTCCCTGTGGGCTCTGCATCTGCCCCCTAAATGGGAAGGGTGGAACCCAGCCCAGTGAGCTAGAACTGGAGAGTAGCACTGGTCTGTCTGGGCAGGGAGCTCTAGGGAACACAAATGGGAACAGCAACTGCAGTTTCCATGGTGTGGAGGAGGCCTGCACAGTGGCACACAGCATGAGCATCATGTTCAGGGTGTTCCAACCTTGTAAAGACTGAAGAGAACAATGGGTGTATTAAGGCCTGGAACTCCAGAGAACACAAAAGGGAACAGCACCTGCAGTTCCCCTGGGGGAGGAGGTCAATGTGGCTGCTCACAGCCTAACCATTCAGGAGCAGGACATTCTAGTCTGGTGAATGATAGAACCTGCCTGGGGACAGAATGCCTCAGACAATAGAGATGCTGGTTGAGCTTAAACCTAGTGATGTAACATTGTTCCAGAAAGAACATACCAAATGGCACCCCCAAAGGGCCTTGCTTTAATTCCAAATTGAAAGCAAGAGCTCCCTTTCAGGCTCTTGCCAAAGGGTAAAAGGGAGATCTCAAAACCCACCCTACTGGGATAAGGGAGGGGGGGAGAGGAGCAAGTAGACCTGTGCTGAATACCCGTGAACTCCAGAAGAAGCAAAAAACTGTTTCTACACCCAGAGAAGATCTTAGACTCCCATACTATATTGTATACCACATACTAATCCAGAACATCTGGCATAGCTATGACCTCTGCAACTAACACATATGTGGTTACAACATCAACCCAAACACAAATAGTACATAGAACAGAACAAGCCCAGCATACCCATCAAAAACTTGTAGTGGCCCACACAATAAGAAAACTAGACTCTTTTCAAAAATGGGCAGAAACCAACTAAAAAACATAGCGATACAGGCTAAAACGACCCATCCTAGGACACCTAGTGCCACAATGAAAGAGGCCAATGAGATCACAGGGGAGACAAAGCCACAACCCCCAAATGAGAATATAACTCCTGGTCATAAATGCAATGAGATCATGGCTGAAGTGGAAGCTGTCAAAAAAGATGTAAATGAAATGAAACTCAACAATGTTAGAATGGAATTAAGACTGAACCTAATGGAGAAAAACTTGACTGATGTCAAAAACACAGTAAGTGAATTAAAGGTGAACCAAATATGAGAGGAGCTACATAATCAGCTGATTAAGTTTGATAAGGACTTAACCAAGCTCAAGAATGATTTCCAGGAGACATTACCAAAAATGAAAATAGATTAGAAATTGGAACTTGCCAAAGAAATGGAGAACACGCACAAAAATATAAGAAACCAATAATCAAACAGAGGTTTTAAAGGTCTTCTTTGAATCCCTCAGCCCCAGAGTTGATAACCTGGAGGACAGATCCTCTGACCATGAAGACAAGGCAGAAGAAAATACTAGAGACTCCATAGGCTTCCAACAATTGAAAAAAATCATGTGAGCAAAATATGAGGGATCTGTGGAATAGCATTAAGAGCCCAAATCTCAGGATAATGGACATTCCAGAGGGAGAAGAAATTCAGGCTAAAGGCATAGAAAATATTTTCAACAAAATTATACAAGAAAATTTCCTTACCTTACAAGAGAAAGACCAGTCCAGATATGAGAATCCCACAGAACTCTAAACATACAAGACCAAAGAAGGAACTCTCCAAGACATATCTTGGTTAAAATTCTTAACATAGAAAGTAAGCAGAGAGTATTCAAGGCAGCAAGAGAGAAACAGTACCTCACTTATAAAGGCAAACCCATCAGACTTCTCAATAGAAACCATGAAGGTCAGAAGGGCATGAACAATGCTCTTTTAGGCCTAAAAAAACTACAGATTCCAACCTAGACTACTGGACCCAGCAAAGCTTTCCCTCAAAATAGATGGAGAATTGAAAGTGTTCCATGAGAAAAGCCAGCTCTATGATTATATGAATGCAAAGCCAAACTTACAAAGAATACTAAGGGAGATTACCCACACAGAAGAGACATGCAACCTACCTCAGTAATCTAATAGAGAACAAGCATGGTAATCATAATTGTTGGGCCAATAGTAACATGGGAGGCATTAACCCTCATAACCCTCCAACATTACAGGGCTTAAGGCAAACTTCACAGTTATAACTCTGAATATAAATGGAATTAACTCCCCTTTAAAAAGACACAGATTAGCAGGGTTGATCAGAAAATGGATCCTTCCATCTGTTGCCTTCAAGAAATGCACCTCAATTCAAAAGACAGAAATCTCCTCAGTGTGAAAGGATTTCAAAAAAATTGTTTTTGAAACAATTTTTCAAGCAAATGGAAATAAAAAGCAAGCAGGAGTGGCTATATTAATATCTGAAAAATGGATTTTTAACCAAAATCAATTAAAAAGGACAATGAAGGTCACTTCTTACTCATCAAGGGAATCATCCAACAAGAAGATATCACTATCACAAATTTGTATGCAACAAATTCAGGTGTACCACAGTTCATAAAGCAAAATTTACTCAAACACAGAACAGAAATAGATTCTAATTCCATCATAGTAGGAGACTTTGATATACCACTACCATCTCTAGACAGATCATCCAAACAGAAGGTCAGCAGGGAAATAATGAGTTTAACAACACTATAGACCAACTAGTTCTGACAGATTTATACAAAACATTTCATCCCAAGGATACAGAATATGCATTCTTCTCAGCATCCAATGGAACCTTCACAAAAACAGACCACATACTAGGTAATAAATCATCTCCCAACAAATTCAGGAAGATCTACATAGCCCCCTGCATCATATCAGACCACAATGTGTTAAAATTAGAAATTAATAATGGGAGGGGCAGCAGAAACTATACTAATGACTGGTGTATGAACAATACACTCTTAAACAATGAATAGGTCATTCAGAAAATCAAAAAGGATATAAAAAACTATCTAGAAGTAAATAATAATGAAAACACAACATACCAAAACCTAAGGGACAATATGAAGGCAGTCAGTCCTAAAGCGGAAATTCATATCACTAAATGCCTTCATAACAAAGACAGATCTCAAATCAATCACTTAACCACCCAACTAAAGGGGTTGGAAAAAATAAACAATCCAACCCTAGGAGCTCAAGGCGAAAAGAAATAATTAGGATCAGAACTGAGATTAAAGAATTATAAATGAAGAAAACAATTTAAAAATAGATAAAACAAAGAATTGGTTCTTTGAAAAAATAAATAAGATTGACAAGCCCCTGGCCAATCTAATTAAACAAAAAAGAGGGAATGCCCAAATCAACAAAATCAAAAATGAAAAGGGGAAATTCAACAGATCCCAATGAAATTGGAAGTATCATCAAGTCATACTTCCAAAACCTCTACTCCACAAAATTGGAGAGACAGGAAGAAATGAATGAATTCCTGGACACCTATCAACTACCAAAGCTTAACCCAGAGCAGATAAAGCTCCTAAATATACCTATTGCTTCCATGGAAATTGAAAAATGAAATCAAGAACTTCCCCAAAAGGAAAAGTCCAGGACCAAATGAGTTCTCAGCAAAATTCTACCAAATTTTCATCTTAGAACTGAAACCACTCCTTCTGAAGCTTTTTCAAGGCATAAAAAAAGGGGAGGCTTTCAAACTCTTTCTAGGAAGCTAGTATCACACTAATTCCCAAAACAGACAAAAATGCAACAAGAAAGGAAAACTACATTAGGTGCAAAAATCCAGAACAAAATCCTCACAAACTGGATACAACAGCACATCAAAGAAATTAGCCACCTAGACCAAGTTGGCTTCATCCCAGGAATGCAGGGATGGTTCAACATACAAAAATCCATTAATGTAATCCACATTAACAGATTCAACCACAAAAACCATATGGTCATCTCAATCGATGCAGAGAAGGCCTTTGACAAGATTCAACACCACTTTATGTTCAAAACACTAGAAAGGTTTGGCATAGATGGCATATACCTCAACATAATTAAGGCAATATACAAAACCCCTAAAGCCCAAATCATATTCAATGGGGAAATACTTAAGGAGTTCCCACTTGAATCAGGAACAAGACAGGGGTGTCCACTCTCACCACTGCTCCTCAACATAGTGCTCAAAGTTCTAGCCCAAGCAATAAGACAGGAGAAAAGCATATAAGGAATTCAAATTGGAAAGGAAGGATAGTCTAGTCCTGAGATAGATACCTCTTCTTTGATATGAAAGGAGTATGAAGCAATCATTTTCATTTACTTTGTTGAGAATTACTTTATATTCCCATGATCATTAGACTCTTCTTACAACTTGTACTAATGTGTAGATCATCATAGTATGCATCTTTCCAAGGCCTCAAATACGCTAGTCACTTCTTATATGCTCAATGTGATGGTTAAGTTTTGTTGTCAACTTGACCTGTTAACAATCCACAGTAATCTTGAGTGTTGTGCAGCAGATTACCTCTGCATTGAAAAGAAAAAGGAAGCTCAGGGGATTCAGGAAGTCATGTTAGCTAGAAACAAACATCCCTTCTGGGAGGGCAGTGCAGGAAGGAAATTCCAGAGGCTCAGGAAGTCAGCAAGTCTGGGAAAGGGTTGCAAGACCCACCCTAATGCTATATAAAGGGGAAGGAAATCTTTCTCCTCCTCCTGCCTGGCTGCTAGTGCTTGTTGTGACTTGGATGTGCATCCATCCTGTTCATCTATCCCTTTGTGGACATTGGAACAAAGTTTCCTCAGCTTCCCAGCCTGGACTAAAGACCAGTGGCTCCCCAGGAAGCCTTTAGGCCTTCAATGTTAGATATGGACTGCTGAGGCTTGCAGACTGCTATTGTGGAACTATCATGAGCTAATCTGATAAATCCCCTCTTTACTACAATTCATTCTATCAGTTCTGTTCCTCTAGAGAACTCTGACTAATACACTCAATTTAGCCAAAAAAACTGTGACCTAGTATATCAATGTGATATTCTTTAGGATTTTCAAGTCCCTTTGTTAATATTATGATTGAAGATCAAAAAATTAAGACAGCCATAGAGTAGGGGGGAATGGGTGAAGAAAATATATATTGTTTAATTCATGGCAGTGGAGATTGTTACTCATCTTGTTTCTAAGAGAAGATTACTTATTTGCCAAATCAGCAGCCACATTCCACATACCTGAAGCCATGATAATCTTTAGCATAAAAACATACCCCATCTGGAATAAAAAATATAATATAGCTTACAACCTGGTTACATTTGTGGGTCATTCAGTGTGGTTATTCTACAAGAAAATGGAAATATGATGGGGATCACCATTCCTGATTCCTTTAGAGCCACAAAAGTAGCATTAATTTCTATTCTTCTCACCCCTGAGAGGAAATAAAGTTTAAGAAATAGTATTTGACCATCTCTAGTATGATAGATACTTTTTTTCTGTCAGACCAAAACCCCAAATGTGAAAGTTGCATCAATTTTTAAGTATTTCTAGGTTATTTATATTTTGAAGACTGGGAAAAAATCACTACAGGGGGAATCACAAAGCCCCAAACCACACATGCTGGACTTTTTCAGAGTTCATATTTTTACCTGAGCCTTATATGTCTTTATTGTAACAGAGAGAACTTCAAAACACTTCACATCTGCAGATATCAGTGATCGCTCCCATATGATGTCCAATATCACTTGAAATATTTGAATATCTCCTTTTCGCAATGTTCCTGAGTAGACTGCTATCCATCCCTTTGTGGGAGGACTAGAGAGATCATTACTGTGCATCTTGGACAAGGCACTGAAGTTTCATTTTTCTCTTCTCTAAGTTCCTGTCTTCTCTTCAATCAATGGATTCAAGATCAGAAAACTAACGACTGGAAGATGGCCAAAAACAATGGTTTCTATTTGGTGATTGCTTCAGCCTCCTGGTGATCTGTTCTTGATTACTTCTGATGATACAGGTTGAATAATGCCTCTGTTGGGTGCACATCTATTTCACCTCTAGGAATACTACAGTCTGCTAACAATTCTGAACTCCACACATCACATCTTCCTGGCTGCCATTCTAACCTTGATGTTCTCTATGAAAATTATATCCATCTGTTAAGTGCTGACACCTGGTCTTGATTATTTGGGTGATCCAATCATCCCATCACCATCAGCGAGCTTTGTTCTGTGATTTTTCTCCTATCTTTATCCCTGTCTTGTATGTGACAGTCATCACTTAACTTGTTGGTGCGAGTAACCCTCTCATGACCTTGGTAAATTAGATGTCCTCTGGTTTACCCCTGGAAAACAATTGTTGAAGTTCTGGCTTTACATTGTACATATCTAGTTTGGCATGTCTACTTCCTGATTTATTATTATGATAAAGAATTTCCTTTGTCTCCTCCCTTGTAAATTCTTACAATTCATTCTCACTCATGCTTCTACAAGCTATCTTTTTTCCCCAGACAATGGCAGTTTCTCTTTATTAAAATGTTGAAATTTTTAATTCTTTTCTTATTGTTAATAATTAGAAACACTGTATGAACAAATCTCATGTTTCCTTCCTCCCTGCCCCCAATCCAAGTTATCTTTTTTAAAAACAAATTTGCCTTATCTCTGAGGCCTTCACCACATATTAAACTCTGTACCTAAAAGTATTCCTAATTCAACTAAACCTCACTGTCCACTCACTTATTTTAGGCTCCTTGAGGAAGCACCCTCAGCATCCAGTCCCACACATCCTGTCTCTATTCTAGCCAGTGCATTGCATCTCAGACATCATTCTCAACACTTCCTTTTTATGCCCACCATACTTCCTATTGTCAGGTACATATCTAACTGTCAGCAGGGAAGATGGAGCAGATATAAGGGGAGTTCGTGATGTTTTTAGGAGAGAGACTGTTGTTTTAATAAAAGAAGAAATGGGTCTGCTGGTCTTGAAGTCTGCCAGGGGCTTTCGGGGGCCAGGCCCTACACGCAGAGTGGAGCTGGGATCACATCTTGGGAGGCTGGGCTGGGCTGAGCCAAGCTGTGTGTGTCTCCCAGTGGTCCAGGCTGGCTGCTGGGGCACTGGCTAGATGGGCGGCTGACCGGTGCCCTTGGGGGGCACCGGGGGAGCGGGGGAGATTTAAGGGCACCGGGGGAGATTTGCCACAGGCTATCGCTCGATAGGCAGCTGCTTTAGCATTCTGGACCTCGGACAGGGAGGGAGCAGGCATGCTCCGTTGGCAGCTCCAGTGGCTCTGGGGGACCCGGTGGAGGCCCATGGGCCTGAGAGCCTGCAGAAGTGCTACAGCTCTTGCGACGGATTCCCCATGATTCAGTGTTCAGCTCTGGAAGCATGGCTTCCTAGGGGAAACGGTTTGCCATGTGTTACAGTGCAGTAACAGGCAGAGAGAGGAGGGGGAAAAGGCATGCAAATAATCCCATTTTATTGTGGAAGCATCGTGGGTTAAATAGAAATTGAGGAGGAGGGAGGGAAAGAAATGGACAACAAGGATTGGCAGAAATCAGCAACCTATGAATACCTGCTTTGCATGTGGACGTGAGCTTGGGCACGTATCAGATGGTGGGGGCAGAGGAATTGCCACCTTCTAGGCACAGCTGGGGTGCGAACCTGGGTTCATGTGGCTTGCTTTGGGGGTTGGGAGTCAGGGTCGATGGATGGAGCTGGGAAACTCCTACAGGGTTATCACAGGGTTTCACCTGCTCAAACATCATTAACCCTTTGTTCTCCGTGCCCTCATCCAGCAATACCAACAAGAGACTATGGCGTTTTCTTCAAAAGAGAATGGGGCTACACTAACTTTTCCTAGGTAAGCTGATAATGTTCAGATAAATTTAGAAATGCAAGAGTGTTGGAGGCATCAACCTAAACACCACTATCCTATTTTTTCTTTTCTAGCCCTAGTTGTGACCTTATCATGGCAGGTCTGCCTTGGTGACAAGTTCCACTTTCTTTGGAACTCAGTTGCTTCACAATTAAATTGCACTTTAGCCCCACAGCTTTCTCTACCTCTCCACTGCATAAAATCACAGTGCTTTTGTAGTGTGCCAAAAAGGTCTTCTTGGTTTCACACTTGACTTTGCAGTTGCTTGTTAATTAGTTTATTCCCCTGTCTGTTTTCACGTACATGGGCCAGGACACTTTAAAATATTTAATATAGGAAATATTTTAGGATTTGAAATTACAGAAGTATCACAGCTATTCAACTTGCCCTAGTAGTGTAAACACAGCCCCAAGCAATGTGAAAATGAATTGATATGATTGTGTGCCAATAAAACTTTATTTACAAACACAAGAAATGGGCAGAGTTTGGTCCATGGGCCAATTTTTACTGATGCTTATCTAGTGTATCATTTGAGATTAGCAATGATTCTTCAATTTCATTTGTAATTAATGAAATTGAAGAATGAAATAGTAATTTCATTTTTACTTTTTTCAGTAATGTCTTTCTTACGACATTTATACCAAGTGATTAGTTTCATCATAACATTTCATACAACTATGCCATTGTGCTTTCTTCTCACTCCCCCACTTCCCTCTTCCATTCCCCTGCCCCTCTCTTGATGGTATTCCCCTCCAACTTGTCTTCTCTTCTGATATCACATCCACTTCTCACTGGAAACATAGCACCTTAGCTAATAGATTGCTATTCACTGGTACAAAATATAACCCTGAAAAAAGATTTAAACATTCAATTTTCACCCTGGCACCAACTTTTGCCAGTTGAGTTCTCTAAGAATCCGACTATGATGGGGCTTATTATGGAGGACTCTTAGGAATTACCTATAGAAGGAAAAAGAAACAAGACTGGGTTGCAGGAGAGATTGAACCATAATAAAAAACCTACATAAGAGCCTTCCACATTCCCATAGTGACTTCTGAGACTAAAATGCTCCACCAGCAATCCTGCAACGGGCTAAAGGATACAAGTCTTTATACCCACCTGTATCATCTCAGGAAGACAGAGCCCTGGGCAAGGTCCTCTCTGCTGCTGATACAAACCATAAGGTCCTGAGAACTGAAGATTGTCTGCACATAGCCCTTCCTAAACCTGGGGCAACAAGTTTCTTTGAAGAGAGACTAGGGAGTGCATTTCTAAGTCAGTCAGATCTTACGGATTGGTCCTTTTATCCATCAATCAATGTCTTCTTCCTTTACCCACTTACGTTCACCTTTGCCACCCAGAGTCTTTTTCCTACTGCAATTCCAAGTATCCTTGCAGCACCTGTCTCAGGGACTGTGGCCCAAGATTCTCTCTTCTGCTGCTGTTTTACCTCCTTCTATTGGCTCCTGTTTCTCTCACAATCAGAGCCTTCCTTAGAGGGGCTTTCAGGCTGCTCACTCTCCACTGATGGCTCTGCTGCAAGCCCCTTTGTGTTGCTGAGCATGGTGAGTGAGCATCTACAGAAAGCTTTGAAGAATATTTATGTTTGACTTCAAAAAGAAAATAATTATAGATTTATTGGGGGTAAGGGTGAAAACTAAAAAATAAATAAGCTCAAAGTATATGTGTAAATGTTCAGACAGTTGACAAAATTATCTCCTGGTGAGTGGGATCTGCAGAGCCATCCAGAAATGAGTAGGCTGTTTGTAGTCCAGGCTAATTTGTCTGGTGCCCTGGGGCAATTCTTTCTTGCTCTATTTCCCCATCCTGTCATCCCATCTGTAAATTGAGGAATAAAGCTTTTAATCTCCACTTCCATCCCTTGGGGGTAGTCATGACCATTAAAGATCCAAGTTCTTTTGAAAATGTGGTAAACAAATAATATTATTTGTGGGGGGCAATGGAAAATATTACAGCGGGACAAGGAGGAGGCATTCAGGAAAAACCTTCAGAAGCTGGTTCAAATATATAAGAAGGAAGACAAAGCAAATGAAAAAGTAAAATGGAAGAATGAGAATTGATAAGAACTAATGAACATAAAAATGCTTAAGAACAAAATTGAGGATGATGTGAAAAGATGGAAAGATTCCCCAAGCTCCTGGATAATTAGAATTAATATTGTGAAAATGGCAATACTTCCAGAAGCTACATACAGCTTCAATGCAATACCAATAAAAATACCAGCTTCATTCTTTGCAGACATATAAAAAATTATCTCCAAATATATTTGGAATGGCAAAAGGCCTTGGATATCCAAAGCCATCCTTACTAAAAGAAGCATGTCAGGTGGTATCACCATGCCCAACCTAAAGATATTACAAAGCCATCATAACAGAAACAGCATGGTACTGGAAAAAAAAACAGACAGATAGACCAATGGAACAGAACTGAAGAACCTGCCTTAAGTTTGAACAATATAGTTACTTCATATTCAACAAAGATGCCAACCATGTAAATTGGCATAAAGATAGCATCTTTAACAAATAGTGCTGGACATATTGAATAAATACTTGCAAAAAAACAAAACGAGACCCTCTCCTCTCACCATGCACAAACTTCAACTCCAAATAGATCAAAGACCTCAATGTAAGACCTGAAACTCTGAAAACCCTGAAAGAAAAAATTGGGAGAACTCTCTATGAGACAGGAATACGGAAAAACTTCCTGAACAAACCTCTGATAGCCCAAGAAGTGCAACAATCACTTAACCAATGGAATCTCATCAAGCTAAAAAGCTTCTGTTTAGACAAGCATGCCATACTCAAAGCCAATAGACCACCATCAAACTGGGAGTTAATCTTTGCCAGCCACAAACATGGATAGAGGTCTAATATCTAGAATGTATAAAGAAATTAAAAAAATCAAATTAAAAATTATCAAACAGCCCTCTCACAAACTGTGGAACTGAACACAACAGGCAATTCACAGAGGAATAAATACAAATGGCCAATTCCCATTTGAGAAAATGTTCAATGTCATTAATCGTCAGAGAAATAAAATCAAAACAACAATGAGATTCCATCTAACTCCAGTCAGAATGGCAGTCATTAAAAAAATCTACCAACAAAAGATGCTGGTGAGGTTGTGGGGAAAAAGGGACCCTCATCCACTGCTGTTGTGGGGAAACGGGGACACCTTAACAAGATTTGATCATACAACATATATACTTATTCATAATAAAGATATTTAAAAAGGAAGTAAGGAGTTTGCATGAGCCATCATGCCTGTGATTCCAGAACTCATGAGGCTGAGTTAGGAGAACCACCATGAGTCAAGGGCCAGCATGGGCTCCAGAGTGAGTACCTGGTTAGCTTGGCATCGGAAGATCCTGCCTCCAAAAACTAAAAACAAAAATGCACACATTAGTATTTTTTAAGTACAAGTAAGAAGACTATCAAAGAAAGAGAGAGAAAAAGAGAAGGGAGGAGGCAGGTGAAAAAGTAAAGTAAGACGAAAAGGAGGGAAGACATCAAGGGCCAGTAGCATAACACATTCCCTATAACAAACTATGTCACAACCACACTGAGCTCAGAGCTCATCATGGAAAGGAATCTGTCACCTAGAAAGTAGAAGTAGGGACTAGGGAGATTTCTCAGTGGTTAAAGACACTTGCTTAGAAAGGCAGATGGTCCAGGTTTAATTCCCTAGTAACCATATAAAACTATACTCACAAAGTGACTCATGTGTCTGGAGTTTGTTTGCAGTGGCAGGGGGCTCTAGCATGTCCATACTTTCCTCTCTCTCTCTCTCTCTCTCTCTCTCTCTCTCTCTCTCTCTCTCTCTCTCTCTCATAAATAAATAAATAAATAAATAAATAAATAATTTTAAATAGAAAGCGGAAGTAGTTAAGGAAGCCAAGGATTTAGACAAGTTTTCCTCACCTACTACCCTTCCTAGATCTTTGCTTTACCCAATGTAACTGGCTATTGAAATGTAACTCTCCCAAGTATATAGAAGTGTAACCTGAATTCAGAAGAATCATGAAGCACTCAGGTCCTAACCAAAGCTAGAACCTCCACAGCCAGGAGATCACACATGAAGGTGGGTGTCAAGTTCTCCACTCTTTCTCCCTCTTGCTCCACCTCCTGAGCTTATGCTAAGAACCGTTAAGAAAGCCTTGTTAAGGTCAAACAAGTTACACATCAGTTTTGTATGCAGATTTCATGCTCAAAGAAATATGATAAGAAAGTTGACAATGAGAATTATTTTTAAAACACATTGTTACTGTGCATCATTCCCCTGCCAACTGTAAAGCAGGCTTTTTGCATAGGCCTTGTAAAAACAGATGAGGAAAGCAAATTTCCAAGAGAAGCAGACACATAAACACCCCACCTGCTGTACTCACCAGGCACCAAGAACCTCTGAAGTCACACACTAGGAACAAGCACAGGTTTTTATGTTCACTTTGCCTCAATTAAATGGACAGCATACTCTGAGTCAACCTCCTTTGCCCATGTTAGTGATTACTCCTCATCTCAGTATTTGTCCTCTTCCCTTTCTTCCTTTGTAATAGTTTTAGCCCTCTGGGGTATAGTCATTTCTTGGATCCAGAGGACAGAATTAAGTTTAGTTTTATGCATAATTTCTTACATGGGTAGCCCAGAGTGCTTGGGTAGGCGATGCTGATGCACCGTGCTCAGCAGCAGAAGGGTTCTGGCATCACACTTCTATGCATCTACGTGGGCAGAAAAGTCTGTGGTGGTCTGCTGACCCTAGGTGTTGGAGATCTGTTCACACTGCTGCACAATACCCGCTGATTCAATACAGCCTCACCTGAGGACAGGTTCTACTTTTCCGACAGTCCCTAGAAAGTATCAGCTCTCTTTGCTTGGCTCACTTCATGTTCCAGGTCTCTGAAGTTCACAGTGTATGAAAGGGGTGGTGGGAAGAAGTCTTAAAGATCTCTGACAAGAAGAAAAATAGTGAGAACAAGAAAGTACTGAAGGAGTTATATATTGAGAAGTAATCTTAACAGCTCAATTTAATAAATGCCTCTTATGTGCTAGGCTTTTACATAAATCATTTCTAGGCAAAGTATGAAATTCAAACTACATCTGGATTTGAATCTTATCTGTGCTTCCTCCCAGCTGCACCATCAGTGACAAATTAGCCCCTGTGCACCTTGGTTCTGTCATTTGTTCAGTAGGAATAATAGGAGCTAATTCACAGAATAATTGAAGAGAAGTAGGTGGCACTTTGACTAATAAAAAGAAAATGTTTATTATGTAGTAACCGTTATTATTATCACCCTCAAACCAACTCTGCTTGTTATGTGATTTTTTAAAATGAGTAAACTGAGGCTCTAGAGAGTTTAAGTAACTAATTCATGGACATATAGCAATAAAGAACAGACCTGGAATGAGCCTAACTCTGCTTGATTCATTCCACTGTGGAATGATACCTCAGAGCACCCAAGATAGTATCCATGGCAACTGCAGACCGAATTTGGTGATAGTTTTTTTTTTCCTCCACACCAACAGTAAGTATGTCAGTTCAACTTCCTGTATACACACCTTCATCCCCTATTCCTGCCTCTTCAGGGTTGGTCTTAGCTCGTTGCACCCAACTCCAAAGGCTTTATGTGATTCACTGAGAAAGATACACCAGTGGAAACCAAGCTATGGATGCCTTTCTCTCCTGAAATAGGAGAAAATTAGACTTGAATGAAGATCCACAGCATATATGCTCAGTTAGCAATGT
This sequence comes from Zapus hudsonius, assembly GCA_004024765.1. Lineage (NCBI taxonomy): Eukaryota > Metazoa > Chordata > Mammalia > Rodentia > Dipodidae > Zapus > Zapus hudsonius. The sequence goes on along the minus strand of PVHP010010243.1, from coordinate 4,591 downwards.
ATGGCTGGAGATTTCCTTCTTCTGGGCCTGCTTTTATTCCTTCATTCAGTTACTGTGTAACACTTATCATATGTCAAACACTTCTAATCCTGAGGGAATACAGCAGTCAACAAGAAAGACAGGTTCCAGCCCTTAAAGCTAACAGGAATCATTGTAAAAAAAATGTTGTATTTGAATTTCAGGGCAGGAAGAATTCTTGGACATCATCTTGCCAGTATCAGACCACCAAAGAATGTCTTAAATAAAGATACTTAATTATAATAATTGAGGACATATGTAATTGAAGTAATTACATAAGTTAAATGAGAAAGAAGGAAGGGTCAGAGATTTTAATAGCAGCATGAGAGATGGATTTAGTTAATTAGATAAGGCATCCTCTTTACATGAATCCCTACTAACATGGGCTTGTCAGTCACACAGCTTGCCAGACTCTCAATCCCTTCTAAGAAGAATAGCCTGTAGACTTCTGAGGGAACTAGCTCTGGATTGTTGTGTGAACAATGACAGACAACACAGAAGTCAGACCCAGAGATAGTCACCTTATATGTTTGTTGATACCTATTTGACAATAAAAAAAAGTTCCAGGCAAGAGGTAAAGATCCAGTATTTTTCTCCAGTGTTAGAACAGGGGAGGGAAAAAACAATATAATGTTAATAAGGGCTTTAAAAAGATAAAGATGAGGCTAGTATAAGTACTAGCCACTGAGGTTGGTATAAGCATAGTCCCTATTTTATAGATGAAGAAATTGAGGCATATAACACTTAAATAATATGCACCTTTAATACAGAATAGCATTAGTGTTTGAACATACATAGTTTAATGCTAGGATTTATTCTCCTGGTCTCCAAACAGTGGGAGGAGAAGTGAGTGAGGACATAAAGGGAAGCATACACAGAAAGGCACAGTCCTATAAACGATGTCAGAGTGCAGTCTGCTGATTCTTGTTCCTATGGGGCCAACAAAGATAACACTCCTGTTCAACACAATCTGGGAACACAGATAATGTATGTCCTCACTCTCCCTTGAGAATGCTGTCTTCCTATTGCCATGTGCTCTTTAAAGACATTCTTACTGCTCAGATGACTTCAGTATGTTTCTTGTTAACTCACAGACCTAACACTTCTTTTCAACTATCAGTTCTATGAATTCTAGGACTCCAGAATTTGTAAGTTGTATCTTTTGTAATACCACCAACATACCTGTTTTAAAATTCTCTACCTCTTCTCTCCTCTCTTCTCTCTCTGTCTCTCTGTCTCTCTCTGTCTCTGTCTCTGTCTCTCTCTCTCTCTCTCTCTTCCCCCCTCTCTGCTGGAGATCAGTTCTGATGAGGAGACCTAAGACACAAGGAAGAGGAGTTTGGGTTTCTGCTGACTATTGGATCTTTTCCTCTTTTGTATGCAGCACATAGTGATGTGACCACTGACTGAAAGCCGGTCAAAAGATTCTGAAATCATTCTGAAGCACTCAGGCAAGCCTGACACTCTTGAAGTAGTCTGAGAGGTAAGTCCTCCAGGTATCTTCATCTCCTCTTTTCATGAAGCTCTGTCTGCCCTTTTCTTTAAGACTCTTCTGCTATTTCTTCTTTTCCATATTTTTGAAAGCAAGAGCTTAAATTCTTATTCCATATAAGTTAATTCAGCTATGCCCTTTCCTTCAAATACAACATAGGTTAATTAAATAGTAATTGCAAAGTTAGACCTTGTGGTCCAGGCCTTTAATCCCAACTACTCAAGAGGCTCAAGTATAAGGTTCAAAAGTTCAAGGACTGCCTAGGATACAGAGTGAGTTCAAGGCAAGCTAGAACAACTCTGTGTGACCTTGTCTCAAAATAGAAAGTAAAAAGAGGCTGGGAAGATATAGGTCAGTGGTAGAGTACTTGCCTCCCATGGCTGAGTCCTTATATTCAATCTCTAGTAACACACTGCTGTAGTCAGCTTTCTCTTTGCTGCACAAAACAAGAACCTGACCAAAGTAGCTTGTGGAGGAATGGGTTTATTTTGGCCTATGGAGGGGAAGCTCCATGATGGTAGGGAAAATTATGTCATGAGTAGAGGGTGGACATCACTTCCGCCACAGCACTGTGGCAGGAAGATGTGTCCAACACTGGCTAAAACCCGAAAAAGCCCACCCCCAATAACTCAGCTCCAACAAGGTTCAAATTCCAAATCTGCCATCAGCTGGGGATCAAGAATTCAGAGCACATTGAGTTTATTGGAGACATCTGAATCAAATCACCACACACACACACACACACACACACACACACACACACACCACATACACAGTGGACATGCATACATAAGCCATACAGCTCTTTCATCCTGTTTATGCTTCCTGTGAGGACTTTATACCATTTTTTTGCCATGCCCATAGACAAAACCTCCTCCAACTCTTTGCAAAATTTCTTCTCGATTCTTTATTCATTCAGAAGAGTTTTGTTAATAACTACCATTTGTCTTCTCACCAAAAGTCGGGCTGCTTAGATAAAGGAGGGTCCAACATTAGAATTTAATTTGTGGTAAATGTAGGGAAGGATTTGGGGGATATGGCTGTGACTTGAAGAAAAATCACCTCTTTTACTTACCATACTATAGCTTCAATATTTAACCTGGGTACAGATTGTAAGATTACTCTAAGAGAAATTGAAAAACATTTTTTTTGCTATGGAACTTGAACTAGCTTTACATACCATCCCTGATTAGGATAGGAATATGTTTCGATCCTATATATATCAATAGGATGATGATATTGAAATCTCAGGCAATAAAATGATGTTATTACCAAGGAGAATAAAATCATGTAAATAACAACACTAAGAAAAAAATACAGTAAAGCATTTCTCCTTCAAAATTTCCTTGAGTTTTCTTTCTTAGAGAGGACAAGAACACTGCCAAGTTTGAAGCTTATACCTTTAGACATTTCTGAGTTACACAATCACAAGAAAGAGATTGAAGTATTTTCTTTGAGAGGGGGACTTGAAGGGCAAAACAAGCATATGTGGTAGGGAAACTTAGGGAATTGTATCAGTGCAACTTTCAAAAAAAACCCCACACATTTCACTTTAGGCTGAGCCATGAAGCATGGCCAATTCTAGGCTAAACCTTTTTGTCATGAAAAACATGAATATTCTGAAATGTCACAAGAGAAGTGGCAGTCAGTTCATAATTATTCATGGCCTGGGTTTCTCTCTTGTTCAGTATAGTCCAGGTTCATAGTTGGCTCCACCTGAATAGATCATCCATATCCCACTAATTTTTAGGAAATAAATATTTATCATGTCTCCAGTCCTAGATTTGGGCATTATGAAGATCATCCTATGGCTAAGGACACCAACATTTATGACTTTTCTAAAGGCACAGACTCCTAATTGGCACAGCCAAAATTGAATATTCAGGTCTTTGTCTTCAAACTCTAGGTCCAATTACACCATAAAACATGGGTGTCCCAACTGATTAGTCTAATACACTGGACCATCCAAGCAAAATGCTACTTCGCATCTTTCTATCATCATACTTTTGATGGTAAAAGTCAGAGTAGATTTCCAGTCCTTGAGAGAGGAGTAAGAAAACTACAGACCTCACTCAGTGGCAGGTGACTCCTTTTACTCTGTTCTATCACCAGGTCAGACTCAAGAAGTAATCACTTTCAAATAGAACACAGAATCCAGCACTGGATTTTCCCATGATGCCTCACTTGTCTTCTTTAATGTAAACGGATAAGTCCTAGAATGCTGTGTTCTTTCATTAATCAAGTGTTATTAGGTTTAAATTACATGATAGTCATCATTCTTGGTCCTGGATATATAAAGAATAAAAGTTACCCTGATCCAAGAGCATTACTTTCCAGTGTTACAGAAGAAGAAAGAATTATTACACAATATACTTGTTATAAAATAAAATGAAAAAAGAGAAAAAAGACCAAACATCCTGCCAGTGAAATCTTCATACAAGTAGTATTTGAGCATAAACTAAAGAATACTTGAATAAAAGAAAAGGGTGTGCATTCAAAAACTTAGTTTTTAATGTTATTTTGAATGCTGTTCAAAGTGAGGAGTGCAAGCATCCATTGCATTTGTGGCTCCCCATTGATCAACCCTCATGTCAGGTCACTTGATTGGCTCCAGATTCATTACATAAGCTTTGAGCAAAACTGAAGGTTTTTAAGGACCCAAAAAAGATTTTCCCCATAGAAAGATGAAGGATTTTACTAAAGGATGTTTTCAAATGAATTTATACAATTCTAATTTTATAAAAGATAGGGTATCTCATAGGTTAAGGAACTGAAAAAAAAATCCTCAGCAATTATCTCTAAAATCTTGAAAGCTAAAAAAGGTCGGTGTCTGGAAAAGTCCCAATAAATCAAATTTACTGAGAAAAGAAACTAAGTTTGCTTTGAAACTATGCATTGTCTTACAATTCTGTTAGAAATTGGAGGAGAAAAGAACTTAAGAGGTTTCAGAAGACTACCTAGATCCATCTGAATGTAAAAGTAAAATCTTGGAGCTCAAGGGATCCAGATGGAAGGTAAAAGAGGTATTCCTGGACCAAGTGGCGCAAACAGAGGTGGTTAGCTTGGTCAACAATTGGACAG
>PVHP010010242.1:0-48222 GCA_004024765.1 Zapus hudsonius | reverse complement strand
TCCATTGTGCATCATTGATTTAACAGGGCTCCTGTTATCTGAGATTGGTAAACATTCTCTATCCCATGGTTAGGTAACAATATTGCCCTGACTGAACCATGAGCCTAAATGAGGTTGCAATATTAGTGAAACTCTTGAAACTTTAAAGTCAGATTTAAGAAACACACAGTGTTATGAGTCACCATAAGGTGATGCACTGGTTTAAATACTAGGGAAATTAACATCACACAGAGTTTTCTTTTAGATGACTTTTATAGTCCAAGAATGTTCTGTCCTTGAATTGAGATTTTATTGTTAGTACTGGCAAGATGAGGCTGATTCTACTTCTGATAAATGCAGCCTTGGGTGTTTAAGGAGTGAGTGACAGATTTTAAAGGATCGAAAAGAGGCACTCCTCCAAATACCCCAAGGACATATATGCATCCCCAGAAATTAGTACATTATTAGGTTAGGCTGTATGTGTTTTCAGAATTAGGTAAAATGATATACATGTCCCATGAACACATGTGTGGAGGTCAGAGGAGAGCACTGCATATCCTTCTTTTATCACTCATCCATGTATTTACTTGAGATGGAGTCTCTCACTCAACCTGGAGCTGCATTTGGTGTCAGCAAGTACTCTTACCCATTGAGCTATCTCCTCAGCCCCCTGAATTTTTAAAGAAAGACTTCAAGCTCTACTTCCTGGAAAATGGAGTGGATATCCACTTTCCTGGTTTTTCTGCTAAGCATAGCAAATTAAAAAAGACTATAGAGTTAAGAGAGGACAGACTATTTGGGGAATCAAAGAACATGGTGGTGCATTTCCTTTTTATCCCTTTCATATACTAGACTGGAGAGAGAAAGCAACTCAGCAACTACAATGAATACTAAGTTTTTTTTAAAGATTCTCAACACACACACACACACACACACACACACACACACACACCATCACCATCACCATCACCACCACCACCAACACACCCTTATTTTTCTAGCCAGAGGACCAAAAGGCAGCTTAACAGGATTGAAATTTTTCTACTCTAGGCAAACACAACAGACAAAATCTGGCCCTTCCTTCTCATAAGCCACAGAGCAGTTGGAAACCAACAGTCCTGAAAACACACATGTGCCTGGTGGAATTGGGGATACTCCACACATATGGGTTTCTCAGGACTCTGAGTATCCCCCATAGGCCTGAAGATCTCCATTAGTAAGTGCACAGAGTTAAGCTCCAAAGACACAGGCAGAGCTCATTAAAACATAAAACTATGAGTGTTTTAATATAGTTGCCTTCTGTTCCTAATGTATTCTACATCTGCAGATTCAAATAAACACAGTCCAATCACCCATGTAGCAAACATGTTTCTTAAAAATTGTATCTGTATTTACCATGTACAGATTTTTCTTGTCAGCATTCTATAAACCATACAGTACAACAACTATTTACATTGCATTAGATACTTCAAGTAATTTAGAGATGATTTAATGTATATTGGAAGATGTGTATAGGTTCTATGCATTTTTTCTTTTAACAAATCCTTTTCAGAAATATTTGTTGTTAATAATTAGAAACACTGCATGAGCAAGTCTTGTAATGGTACCCTCATTTCTCTCCTCCCTGTCCCCAAACTGTTGAGGTCCCCCTCAGTGGGATTGCTGAACCAGTCCACAGGATAGATGGTTATGGATTATATATGAAGTAGCCAGTTTTTTCTTTGTTCATTGTTGTTGAGTGGGGCAATGTCTCTGGATATTCTCCCCCATCACAGCTCTTACAATCTTTTTGCCCCCTCTTCTGCAAAGTTCCCAGAGTCATGGTTGGTGAGTTTAATTCTGCTTTACCATTGATATCTGAACTATTTTGGGTATCCTTGGTATCTGTCTCCATTATCCTTTCAGAGGTTATCTGACTTGCTGTGAAGGTAGCTCTCTTGCTCATCTTACCACTTCTTCCAAGGTTTTGTTTGGTCCATAGGGGATGAGTTAAGAGTGGTTCATCTAAACATTGAAAGCAAGGAGAGGGTTCCAAAAGCAGCAAGAGCACAACAACTAATCACATATAAAGGCATATCCATAAGAGTTACACCAGATTTCTCAATGGAAACCATGAAAGCAAGAAGTGCTTGGAGTGGTGTATTCCAAAACCTAAATAACTTTGGAGTTCAACCCAAACTATTGTTCCCTGCTAAAGTATCCCTTATAATAGACAGAGAAAGGAAAGTATTTCAAAATAAAAGCCAGCTCTACAATTATATGGACACCAAACCAAAACTACAGAGAATTCTCCACGAAATATTCTGCACAGAAGAGCCAAGTAACCCCAAGAGCCATCCAGAAGTCAGACACAATAATCAATCCTAGAGGAGACAAAATAACAAGAGAGGCATCAAATCCCATAACTATGGCAGGGATTTACTCAAGCCTCACAGTTATAACTTTGAATATTAATGGTCTTAACTCTCCCATAAAAAGACACAGGCTAGCAGAATGGATCAGAAAATGGATCCTTCCATTTTCTGCCTCCAAGAAACCAACCTCACCTCTACAGGAACCTCCTCAGGGTAAAAGGTTGGAAGATGATTCAAGAAAACAAATGGGAAATTGAATAATTTCTTGAACTAAACGATATTAAAAATACATCATACCAGAACCTATGATTCACAATGAAGGCAGTCCTAAGGGGAAAGTTTATAGCACTGAATGCCTTCATAACAAAGACAGATAGATCTCAAATTAATAACCTAACTAACCAGCTAACGGCCTTGGAAAAATCAGAACAATCCAACCCTAGAAGCTCAAGATGAAAAGAAATAATTAAGAGCAGAGCAGAGATCAATAAATTAGAAATGAAGTAAATAATTCAAAAAATTGATGAAACAAAGAGCTGCTTCTTTGAAAGAATAAATAAGATTGATAAACCCTGGCCAAGCTAAACAAAAAGAAAAAAAGAAAAGGCCCAAATGAACAAAATCAGAAATCAAAAAGGAGAGATCACATTGGACACCCCTGAAATTAGAAGTGTCATCAGGACATACTTCCAGAACCTCTATTCCCCCAAATTGGAGAATCTGGAAGAAATGGATGAATTCTTAGACACCTACCACCTGCCAAAACTAAACTCAGAGCAGATAAATCTCCTAAATATACCTATTACATGTATCAAAATTAATAATGCAATCAAAAGCCTCCCCAGAAGGAAAAGTCCAGCTGTGATGGATTTTCAGCTGAATTCTACCAAACCTTCACCACAGAACTCAAACCACTCTTTCTGAAGCATTTTAGAGTAATTGGAGAACAGGGAATACTTCTAAACTCCTAAGAAGCTTGCATCACTCTAATACCCAAACTGGACAAAGATAAATCCAGGGCCATGCGGAGAGTCTGAGGCCAAATAACATGGGAACCTCGGGTATTGTTTTATTGTAGTTTCTTGGGAAGCAGTGGGAATATCAGGGCAAGCCGACTGATTTTTCCATCTTGAATGATTTAGCAGGCTCTGAGACATAGTGCCTATTCCTAGCTGTCTGCTACAAGACCTGAGCAATAGGGCAAGTGGAGAAAGACCTGAGCATGAGAGCCAGATAAGACAAATGATGTGTGTGTGAGCTCTGGATTATTGGGTTTCAATATGAAAGTCAAGTTGCAGGTAACTTATAGATATATTACTTACAATTAGGAACTAAAAAGTTGCCCTGAGAACTAAAGCCCTACAGGAGCCCCCAGGTCCCAGATGTGAAACTACCTGCATATAGACATAAAATGCAAGGCTACTTCAGGAAATGTCATGACACTTCTGAACTCAGAAGTATAAAAGGAAGTGACTGCAATGAGCAAGGGAAAAAACACCCACCTTTGACATGGGAGAATGAGTCTGGCTTTCCTGGAGGTGGTGAACAGATCTATGGTTTAGCAGCTCAGCCCTGACTGAGTTCTCAGGGGTTTCATATACACATACACTGGGATTTCATGCACACAGCTCTTTCTAGCTTTCCTGTTCATAGGAGAGCACTTAGTCACAGGCCTGGACTTTCTCCTATCCAAGTACTAATCAGGTCCAACCCAACCCTGCTTAGCTTCTGAGATCAGATAAAATCAGGTGCATTCAGGGCTGTAGATAGGCATTAGCTTTCTACTGACACTTCCTTTACAGACTTGGACTTCCTGACCAGCATTTCCTAAATAGACCTGGACTTCCTGATTGGTGCTTCCTATACAGACCAGGAGCTGAAGCTCTCCCCTGTACAATAGCCCAGCTTTCTTCTCTCCTGCTCCAAGGCATTTGCTCAGTTCACCATATGGTTCTTCATATGAGAATGAGGATTCACAGTGATGGCAGTGAGGATTTATGTTCCATAAAAGGATGCAAATAACATTGAAAACATTTATAATTATGCCTCTGTAATTTACTACTTGAAAATAGGGCTTAACGAACTCTGTTGTTCTCCTTCTCTCCTCTTGCTCCCTCCAGCTCCACCATAAAGCTCCATTCATTTGCTTTCAGTTGTAGATATATTTCTTCTCTCTATGTACTCAATTAAGCCTTGCTAAGTGTCTGCCTTGTGTCCCGCCTTGAGGCCTCCTGGTAGCTCCAGCTTCCTGCTCTTGGGTGACTTTCTAATTTCTCTGCTCCACTCAGTATTGCCAATGGTCCGCAGCTTTGCTCCTCAGAGCCTGTCTTTCTGCCATTCCACCTGCATCCACACTGCTGTGTACAATTACCTCCTCATAGAAACATTGCATCCTGGCGTGAAGCTCCTTAAGACTCAGGAAATAAATGGCTCTTACAAGGCTCAGAGTCAACAATCCTTAAGTCTAGCAAAGTTCCTAAAACTTAAAAGATTCGTAAGACCCCTTTTCAGAACACACACACACACACACACACACACACACACACACACACACACACACACACACGTGTGTGAAGAGGAAAGTCTCAAACCAGCTGAGCTGCCTGCAGGGTATGCAGTGAACTCCAGGCATACTGCTTTTGTGAAGTATCACCCATGCTGGAATGGGATTTTCAGTGAGGCACCTGCCTTGAAGCATCCATGTTCCTATAAGAAACCCGTCATCTGTGCTCTGTAAATAACCTCAATAAACTCACTAGTTTGCAATGTTGGACTTTGGTGGAATGGTTACTTTGGCGTGTTGTTGGTGGGGTGTCCTTGGTGGGGTGTCCCTCAGAAGAATTAACACAACACATGCCCTTTACAATTACTGAAAACAATTTTAGCTTTATCGGGATATCCACCTACCTACTCTATAACCAATAGTCTTTGCTTTCTTCATTTCTTTATCAAATTTAGAGTATTGGGGCCATCGTTTCCCATACTCTGCTGCTGCAGTTTCAATGAGGAATGTCCTCTAGAATCTCGTGTGCTTGAACTATTGGTCCTCAGCTGGTGGCACTGTTTTTGTAGGCTGGGAGCCTTTAGGAAATGAGGCCTCACTGACAGTATTAGGACACTAGGGGTGGACCTGGATGATTACCTCTCACCTCTGCTCAGTGCTGTGTAATAAGTAGCTGCCTCCTGGTTCTGCCGTCTTGGACAATGTCTGCTCACATCACCATGCCTTCCCCAACATATTAAACTATATCCCCTGAAACCATGAGTCAGAACAAATCCTTTCTCCCTTATGCTGTTTCTGCCAGATATTCTGTCACAGCAACAAACAACTAATTAACATTACCAGTTTTAAAAGCTGTGGGTCTATTCTCTCTATGTACCCAATTAAGCCTTGCTAAATGTCTGCCTTGTGTCCTGCCTTGAGGCCTCCTGGTAGCCTTTAGGGATCAGAATGCAGGATATTCAACAGTTACTAAATGTCCCCAAGCCACTGGCTTTCAAGTTCTTATCTTGTGACCCACAAAGAATGATCAGTACAGACATAGGAGAAGGGTAAGTCAAAGAAGGGTAAGGCAGAAAGGGGAAGTAAAGCAGATCTCCCAAGCAGGTATCCACCTAGTGACTTGGATGGGGCTTCCTATATCCTTGGGGTATCAATTACATGTCACATTGAGTTGGATTAGATTGATTATTTGGAATGTATGTGGGAGCTTTTGATAGGCTGATATAAATTAGGCATCAAGCTGGGATGGATTGGATTGGTTACTTTGAGTATGAAAGAGGCTCCTGATAGGCTGATGAGCTGAACAGATTGGTTGCTTTCAACAGGCTAGTCTGTATCCTGGTGAATCAGCATAAATTAGGGCTTTTAAAAAATTTTTAATTCTCAGACTCTGTTTCTTGGTCTTGCTATAAAATATCTGTTCTCATTTGGCTGTGTGCCATACAAATATCTGCTTATTCTTTGGGGGCCTGTAACACTTACTAGCTGCCTGAAAAATAGACGGTAACTTACTCCTAATTCCTATCACTAGTATGTCTCCCACCACATGCTCTGTAGCCCACACTGTTTCCATTGTGCTTCTCCTCGGTGTGCAGACCTGTTGGAAAAGGCAACTATCCAGGGCTGTTGGTGCTGTCCTTAGTGTCCCAGGCAGTCCTGAAAGTCCAGTGCCTAAAATCCCACTTTCCCTTTTGTGATCCCTTGTCTTCTTACTTTCTCCCAAGCTCTGCTATCTCTTCCTCTTCATTTTTCAGGCGAAGTAGTTGTTTGTGGAAGTCAGAGGCCCTCCATTTTGAGTGTCTCTTTAGGTAAGAAACCCTGTACCTTGGGTCTCCTTGGCTCAGGCTTCTGTTCTTGGAGACTCTTACATCTTGCAATGACACACCCACAAGTGTCTGCTCAAGTCTCTACAATGAAAACAAGATTCCATCCTTTCCTGACCACCTGTCCCACCAGAGAACAGGGAAACATCTCCACAGAATGTGTGCACTCATCAAAACCACATCCTTGAGCATCCACCTGCAGGCACTTTGATGTCTTGGGGCTCCCTCCCCAGCCAGCCCTGCTGAGAATCCCAGTGTCCTCTGCATGTCTAATTCAAAGGATGATTGATTTTTATTTTTTCCCATGGCAAGAACCATATAATCTATGATTTTAATTATTTAAAACATGCAGTTCAGTGGCATTAAGTGTCTCTAAACTGCTATGTGGCCACCAACACCTTCCATCTTCAGAATTCTTCAGTTTCCTAGACTGACACTCTCTGCCACCAACCAGTATTTCATGCCTCTCCCACTCCCCAGCACCTGGCAACCAGCACTATGCTTTCTGCCTTTACAAATAAGACCACTCTGTGTATCTGGCTTAAGCGGAACCTGGCAGCATTTGTCCCTTGGTGTCTGGCTTGTTTCTCTGTGGTCATCCTCAGTATTAACCCATGTCAGAATTCCATCATTTATAAGCAAGTGTCATTAATCACCAAGCTGGCCAATTCTAATCATTCTGCAATGGCCTTTCTGTAATGCCTGGCCTCTTTCCTTATTCATGTGACAATCTTCTCAGAGCCTTTCCTCAGATCCTGCCAGCACTTCCTCTTTCCCCTCTCTGACATGAGTGAACTTCAAGGCTTAGCACTCACATACTGTCCTTGCTCCCTAGACCATTTCCTTCTACACAGCAGTCCTGCTGGGCTGTGGCTCATAGGGCTTCCCTGTGACCAGCAGCTGCCTGACATCAGCACAGACACCACAGAGCCACCCTCTCACCCTCGTCCTTCTCTCTTATCTCTTTTCTTCTTCCCTTTTCCTCCTACCCTCTGAAGTTCTCAGTGTGTCAGTTCCACACTGGCCCTGGGCACAATGCCTAAGCCTCCTTGCAGTTCCTCCAATCCTTGTTCACGGCCCCCTGTGCTCCTATTCTGTAGCCTGGTCTCACCCCCACTGCTACAAGGCAGGGCCAACAGTCTCAGTGATGCTGCCACAATGTACTGCTGAGGCACATCACTGGTGGAGCGCCACCCCACCTCTTACCCGTTAGTCATACAGCTCTTAGATTAAGGAAGCTCCCGTGCCCTGCAACTCCCATGTCCCCTCTAGTTTTCTTCATGGCCCCTTTGGCTTCACTCTGAAGGTCTGCTGCCTTCTGTGTCCAATTGTCCTATCTAATGGCCACTGGGAGTCTGTGACTCCACCCACCTGCTAGGCATTTTCAAAGTTTCAGTTTTATTTTAGAATTGCTCCTTCCACCACAGAGCTTTTGTACTTGCTGAACACCTGCCTGTCCTACTGGCTTTCATATTTGATATTTCAGCTGTGATGCCTTGCTGACCTTCCACACAGAGTAAACACCCCAATGAGAGGACTCCAGATAAAGTTCTATATCTTTAGCGAATTATGAGAGTTACAATTATACCTGTGATTTGGGGATAACTTGAGATCATTTCCTCTAGTAACCAGGGGCAATATAAAGGCAGGAACTCAGCCTTCATAGACAGGTATCAAACACCAGCCATATGGGTAGCCAGTGTGCATGTCCCTAATAAGAGGATGCCATTGAAGAACTGCCCTGCAGGAGGGAATTGCCATTTGTCTGGATTTTAATGTGCTCTCTTCAGAGCATTGGGACAGCCCTGTGAGGTCAGGATGCTTCAGTGACATGTCTGTTCTTCTGGGTCCTGGTCTCTCCACCACAAGAATAAAATGAACAGATGGTGAAGAGTAAACAAAGAAAGATTAATCTTTCAACAACTTGAATGGAAACTGGACTCCTGTTAGTACATTCACCATCCACAGGGTGGTGGTTTCAGCTGTCTCTTGCTGGCAGTTGGTCACAGACCAAGAGGATATGAAAGTGTTACAGCTCTGAATCCTTTCTAGGCTTTGGAACACCAGGCATGAGGCACCGAATCTGGAACTAGGACCTCAAGAGCAACATCAGGTCCCATCTGAGCAGGATTGGGAGGTGCTGGTCTCTTTCCAAGGTGGAAGAAAGTCTGTGCACCAATTGTCTGTTTAGGCACAGCTTCCAGGAGTAGAAACGTGTCTAGGGCCAAGAGGAGCTCCTGGCCTGCAGAGGTAGGGATGGGTCTAGAGCCTCAGCACAGGTGGCTCTAGGGGCCTCTTGGAGGAGAAATGTCCAGAAGCCTCAGATCTGCCAGTCTGAGTGGCTTGGAGACTGTGGCTTTAAGGGCCAGGCTCCTTGTCGTGAGGCCTGACTTCTGTGTTCCCACCTCTGATCCCCAGCATAGGTTCCATCCATAGTGTGGAGGCAGGATAGATTAGTTTGAACCTCTAGGTGTAGGCCTGACCTGAACCACAGCTCATACTGGTAAGACACACTTGACTGCTTTGGCTCCCTACTTATCTAGGCATGAGTGGTGAAATGGTCTGAATACCTGGTTACTGGTCCCATGACCCTTGATGCTTTCATTGTACAAGGAAATAGAGACAAATTACTTTCTTGTTGGAGAAAAAGTGCTCACAAAAATATAGATATTTTGTAAGGATATTGGTTTTATGCATTATAAGAACAGCTTGAATGATATTTGTTTTCTCTTAATTTTAGAATGCTTCAAGTAGAATTTCATAAAATCTATTTCAAATGCACTCCTTTGTGTACACAGCTAAACTAATAGTTAAACTGGGAAGGCAGGACTGTGGCATAGGGCCTAAATTTATTTTTATGCACTGCTGTGGCATCTGGAAACATTGAGAGGGGCTGGAATGGCTTATAATTCTTCTGCCAACTCTGGTCCCACAGACAAGGCGTCAAAGCCAAAGAGCCCTCCTACTGGGACCAGAACAGGTCTGATCATCAGTGAACAGTGGCCTTCACTGTTCTGCCAGCTCATGGAACTGTTCCAACAAGGCAGTCAGATCCACTCATGGAAACCAAGGCCAGCCATGCCCTCATGGTTCCCAGGCCTGCCTCCCATAACCCTGGTTGTTTGCTCTGTTTCCAAGTGCAACTTCCTTCTGCCTGTGCAAGGGACAAGTTGCCCCCATTCTCTGTGCTATGGCTATGTGTGACTAATTACTGCTGTCCACTGCATCATCGGTGTTTCTTTAGCCAGTCCCAACAATGCTAGGGTGGACATCTCCCAGTCACACAGTGAAGATATGTGATCCTTGCAAATGACACAGTAGATCTGAAGATCCAGCCATTCACAGTGGCCTTTGGTCAGCTTTAACCAGTTTCTCCTGGCTATTTAACTGATCATGGTATGGTACAGGCCACCTGAGTTAGGGTCCCTTATGGCTGGTGGCTGTGCACTTATTCGAGTGGCATTATGCTGCAGGAACATAAGGTATAATTGTCAGGATTAAGATCGTTGTTAATAGACTTTCCAGTGTGATATGCTGCCAGGCTTGTCCTAAAGGGGTCATGTGGGCTCTGTGGCTTCTGCCTGTGAGGATGGTGACAATATAACACCTGTAGTAGACTAATGTTATGCCCTAATACACAAGGTGATGATATTAAGATGTGGGGCCTTTAGGAGGTGGTTAGCTTTAGTATAGTTTTTGTAGTATAGTTTTTTCCCCTATGGGCATAACCTGATTATTCCTTCCCATTATGCAGCTGAGATAACTTTTGCCTAATATTCCTGACAGCAGAATAAATAATGTCACTTAAAAATTATTTGCAAGGAGAGAGAGAGAGAGAGAGAGAGAGAGAGAGAGAGAGAGAGAGAGAGAGAGAGAGAGAGAGAGAATGAATGCACCAGGTCCTCCAACTTCTGCAAATGAACTCCAGATTCATGTTTCCCTTTTGTGCATCTGGCTTTAGGAGGTACTGGGGAATTGAACACCAGTCACTAGGTTTTTCAGGCAAGCATCTTAACCACTGGGCAATCCTTCCAGCTCAACAATGCCACTTTTGTGAGGTCATCATTCTTGATGGGGTGGGACTTTTTGTCATGTAACTGTTTATTTGAGTCACTCTCTTGTAAATACTTCCTCCCCCTATGCTTCTGTAAGTAAGTCAAGTAAGCTCATTAATTCATCAATATGGATTTGGGTAGAAATGATTCTTTGGTCTGTTGTTGATACCTTATCTGAGCCAAATATAAATTTGTTCATATATCCCCAGGAAAGATAACATAATAAATCAATGCCCACAATAGGAAAGATGAGCTTGGGAAGTGCAGTTGCATTGTCCCTGATATGAACAGTGATTGAAGCAAGTGACTGAAGATGAATGGCTTGAAAGTGGAGCATCTGTGTATGAATGAGTGGGATGGGGCAATAGTCATCCTTCCCCATGTGGTGGTACCTGGTCATATGTCTCTTTGCTATGAGAGCAGTTGCATGGCATTGCTATAGGTAAGAAAGTTGATTGATCTGAATTGGAGTATCCATAAGATAGTTCCCAGGGTGGCCACTTTCTTCTTTGTAGGATGGAGTTGTGTGGCTTCCTATGGTGGGGTGTGCTGTATGAGTACAGAGATGCCCTGGAAATGGTGAAAAAACTAGAGACTACATTGTAGCCCTAGTGAGTAGCATGTATGGGACAAGACTGCTGGCAAGCTGTAATGTGGAACTGGGAATAAGCAACCTGCAAGAGGGAACTTGCCTGTGTGAATGAGAAATCACAATGGGAAAGGCACATATAGATAGCATCCTCCATGTTAGCCTCTGATTTGGTAGGTAAATTGGTTTTCTTTGAAAAAAGAAAATGGGCTGGAATTTTAGTCTTGCCGTTTCTTATGGCTGGGAAGACGGAATGAAAAGAAAATCCAAATTACGTCTGTGTTCAAGAGTCCCTCTTAAGAAAGTTTGGAACCTATTGAAGTGTCAGTCAGTGAAGAGAGAGAATTTGATGACAGATACTATCAGATCCAGCCTTTAATACAGAGAAAGGAAAAATCTATAATTCAACATGCAGACAGGGTCCTTAATAGCCTAGTATAGAAAAAACAGAATAATCAGGGAGCACTCTGCATGTGTGATTGGGAAATACCTTTAAAAAGAAATGAAAGGGACACTCACAGCATGGCTTGTAAGGCTGTAGGGCATGTGGCAAATGGAATCAGTCTAACTACCGTGGAAGTGGAAAAATTGAATACTATAACTACTCATCCATCTCCTAGACAAAGGCTGCATAACCTGAGTCAATACAAAGGAAATTTATCCATGATTGAATGGCTCACACAAGCCACTAAAGGAATCTGCTTAATAGCAGCTGAACTCCCCATGATATTAAGATAGTCGAGAAAGGGCACAAGAGAAGTGTTGTTTGATGTACAGCTCACAGGGTCTGTTGGGGCTGTGTTCACAGAAGAGAAACCAAAAATTAATTCAGTAGAGATCTAGAGACTAGTATGGTGCTTCAGTGGCTTTGGTTAGTCCCATGGTGGAATGTGATCTTGACAAGGTAGGAGAGGCTCTAAAAGATCTAAACAATTTAAATAGGCATGTAGATTGAGTTCCTAAAGTGCTAAATCAACCAAGAGAAGGTGAGAAAGGGAAAGCCAACACAGGTCACTGGCATTTATGACAAGATTTCTGTCAAGCTACCTAGTATCCTAGGGAAAAAAGTATTTAACAAACTGCTATATGCTGTGCTAGTGAGCCCCTGGGAGGCTTCAAAACCTGAGCAACAGTTTGTGGAAGGCACAAATGATAAATCAGTGCAAGTGACAAAGACCAAGCTTATTCTAGGGCTGGTCAGCTATTCTCTCTGGAGTTAGACTGCTTGCCCAGCCCAGGGCATTTTCAGAAGCCAAGTGATGCCAACGGAGAGGCATGGCTTCAGAACCAGACAGGAATCTACCAGACCTGCCAAGTCAGCTTGAATGGTGAACATAGCCTCATTCCATCTTGGCCACAAGCCAGGAAGAGAAACATAATGAGTTCATCCCACTGGTATCTTTAGAAGTAGAGGGATGAATAAAGGCAGCACCCCAGTGGCAGTACCAAGAACAGGGGCAACAACTCATGGAAAATGACTATAGATTTTAGAAAGCCAAATAAAGTAGAGCCTCCTACCCATATCATTCTACCCAAAACTACTTTTCTGTTTAAACAATTAAGTCAAACAATGGGATATTTCAGTACTATATTGAACCTTCATAATGTTTATCCTTAGTATACCTTTAGCTGGCTGAGTCCTGAGACAAATTTGTACTGATATGCACATGCTTGGAATCTAGTGGGACTTCAGAGATCCTTCTCATCTTATGTAAAGATTTGGGAAAGAAGTTGGAGGAACAGTAAAAAAAAAAAGCAGTTAAAGAGTTTAGAAGATCCATCCTGGGTGGACAAAGTCATACCCAGAATCCAAATGGTTATTGAGCAAAATCTCAGTGCTAGGGGTGGGTTATTTTCCTATGATCTGTTGGCCAGGGAGACCCCTGAGGCCTCACAATTCATAAAAGAGAGGACCATTGCTATTGTCTGACTGCCTGGATGATAAGACTCTTGTTGAAGTTACCGCATCCTCTGATTGGAGAAACTGAGCTGAAAGCTCCTTCTTATAGGATGGCTTTCATAGTGTTTTAAATCATGATACAGGATGCTGGGGTAAATTGTTACCAGATTTGTTAAAGTCTGGGGCCTGTAAGTCCTAACAAACCAGGTTAGTAACCTATCCTCAGTAGGACAATTAAAGAAACAAGTAAGAATGAAAAACAGAGAAAGATATATTCAATGTGAAAGATTTATTCAATTTATTCAATTGATGAAAAGAATAAAGCCCAGTGCACCTCTTCCCCAACAAATCCATCTCTGGGACACATGTTAGTGAGTTTTTCATTACTGGGACAAAATACTCAACCAGAAGCAACTTAGGGAAGGAAAGCGTTTATTTCAGTTTATAGTTCCAGGTTGTAGTGCGTCATGGCAGGTAAGGCTCAGCAGCAGCAGCTTGAGGCAGCTGGTCACATTCACCCCACAGTGCAGAAGCACAGTAGAGAGATATATGCTGAATGCTTAGTTATCATTCTCCTTTTTATATAGTTCAGGGACCCATCCCATAAGATGGTAGATTCCATAGTTAGGGTGGGTTCTCCCATCTCAACTAATCTAATCTAGAAGAACCCTCACAGACATGACCAAAGATTTGTTTCCATGGTGATCCTAAATCCTGTGAAGTTGATAACCCGAGATTAACCATCACAGAGCACTAATAGAATAATAGAGGGCCAGAGGTATGCCTTATTAAGCAGTCCTAATCAAGGTGTCATCCTACCCATATCTGACCCATCACTGTCTTGGTTCCAATCTCTCATGCAAAGTGGTCTGATGAGTTGTCAGTACCACATGATAGATGCCATTTGTTGTACCTTCTAGGGAGGCTAGACATATGTTCACATCTTCACTGGAAAAGTAAACACCATTAGTTATGAGTGGGATTAGAACCCATATAAAGGAAACATCATAGAGTTCTTTTATACTTTCACCACATGGGAATGAGTAAAAAAAGCACCATTCTGTAAATCTGAAGGCTCTTCTTATTCATTAATCTTCTAGCCCCTTAATC
The DNA here is from genome assembly GCA_004024765.1 of Zapus hudsonius. Classification (NCBI taxonomy): domain Eukaryota; kingdom Metazoa; phylum Chordata; class Mammalia; order Rodentia; family Dipodidae; genus Zapus; species Zapus hudsonius. The sequence goes on along the minus strand of PVHP010010242.1, from coordinate 33,909 downwards.
ATGGACGTGCCAGCTTACAAATTTGTACAGAATGCATGTTTACCACTTATAAGTTTCTAGTCTTTGGCACTTTGTCAAAGAAACTCAAGAAGATTGAGATCATACCCTCACCAGCCAGCTCTTGAGCCTTATTTACAGAGTCAGGCCACAGTTCTCATTCTCTCTCTGATTAGCATCAAGCCTGGTGACAGTCACTGATTATTTGGGACAACATATAGACACTGAGATGATACACCTGTAGGCCAGGCCCAGGTATGGCTTTTGCCAGAGTTGTGGAACATACATTCTGGGCACAATGCAGCATGGCTACCTGTTAGTGATAGTTGTTCAGGGAAGACCTACCTGGCTTATGATGACCCCTACTGGCACCAATGCCCATAGAATCTATGTCCCAGAGTGATGACAAAGTGAACAGAGCATTTGGCATTCTCCATCCCAAGTCCCTTATCATGTGCTTGGTAGGTGCTCAGCATTGCTGCTCAACAGCACGACAAAAGGTCATGGGGCTCAGTGGCCACCATGTCATAGACAGCATGATATAATTCTATGTGTACCCCAAAGCTTCCCCATAACCACCAGATGACTCACTGCCAGCAATCCAGTAAAACTAATATATTTGACCAAAAATATAAATTGATATGAAGGTCCACATTTAGCCTACTTGAAACCCAACATTTAGCAAAGGAATACTATTCAGGACAAAAGTGATGAATGGACATAGATTGGCTTTTTCACTTTATAGCAGAGTTTCTGAGTGACTTTGACAGTTGTTCAAATGCACCAGCTATCAATCTTTCATGGTAACTGCACATTTCCCTTGTTTTTCTTGTGGTGCTGGGGATGGAACCCAGTACCTGTTATCACTCAAGTCAAGTGCTCTACCTCTAAGCCACATCCCAGCCCTGCAAGTTTGTTTCAAAACAATTTGGCAAATCACTTCCCAGGATGGCTGCTATTTCACATTTCTACCAGTGACATGTTAAGGATCCTGGTCCCGCACATCGTGGACATTTGGGGTTGTCACGTCTATTTTAATTTTTGCCATTTTTATAGGTATGTGGACATAGTTCCTTAAGCAAGAAAGCAGGAAGGATGAGATTCCTATTCTACTACCATCATCTGTCTTTGCATCATTGGCTGTGAAAGAATCACATGACTACCCTCGAGGCATTACATTCTCAATGTTGGGTGCACATGGTCTTGAGTGTCAGGGAGCATCTTTATTCCCAGAGGAAAATACAAAAAGGGCTCTCAGACTGTGAATGGACATTCAAGGTGAAGAGACAAAACAACACAGAAACAGAACAGAGATGTAGTGGGTATATATGTGAGTGTGCTCATCACACCCAGTTAACAGTTAACTCTCAGTATTTGAAGGGTATAATTCTAAGTGGATGTGCTGAGCAATATAAAGAACTGAGTTGTAAAATATGGAGTCTGAGATGTCATGGTGGGTTTTAGCACCAGAGTTGAGGACTTGGCCTGATCCTGTTGTGGAGGGTCACATTTTTCATAGTGAGCTGGACTGGAGACTTGTCAGGGAAGTGACTTGTTATTGGATAATGAGGATGTCGTACACAAGATTCCTGCTGATGACTGACTGGCTAGACAGTTGCAGTCTCAAAATAAAGATCATTTTCCCAGACACATTTCCCAATATTCTAGATCTCAGTGGCTTAAGGTCATCTTGTGCCTTCATACTTCTCAGTGGCTTTGCTGAGGTAGCCCACAGTGATGACAAATTCATATGGAATGACCAACAGTTCACATGCTGTGATGGCTTTTGAGGGATATGTTGTCCTCACACTAACCTGTTTTTCTTCTTCTGAAAATCACTTTTGAGACAGGCTGTTAAAAAATTCAAGCTTCAAATTCTGGATGTGACTTCTTATCTTGTGCTTTGTTTTATTTATAAGTCTGCTTGTCTTATAAGTCCCTCTGACTCAATTTATATGGTCAAATTCTCTTAGTCTCCCCAGGGAATCTACTTATTAATTTGATGTAAGCTACTGGGAGCATGTTAGTACATGTGATTCACAGTGGTGATTATTTTGAGCTTCCTTAGTGAATCTAGCCAGAACTCCTTGGAGGGACTGTAACTGGGATGAGTCAAAAGAAGTTTTTCCAATTTTTAACAACTCTATAGAAAAAAGATATTGACTAGACTCTTGGATTAGACTCATCAGATTTAATGAATTCTGGGAGAAGAGTTAAATTGCACCTATGCAAGAATTTCTAGCATGTTCTCTAAGACTTGAATATGTAGCTCTTAAACTGTTGTTTGAGGACTGGCCTTAGAGGAATTAAGTAAAGTAAAAAGAAGCTGCTCCCATATTTACGTAGATTTCATTTTGCACTGTAAGACATGGAGGCTCAGGAACGGGCCAAACAAGGCTACTAAAATGGCATTTTCTCAGAGCACTCTCCTTTTCTAACACCAACCATTGATAATTCTACTCTACTGTGAACACGTATAGAAATATGAAATATATAAAAATGATGATTTATATTAGTCTCTGACTAGCTCCTGATAGAGAATTTCTAAATCCCTTAAAAATTGTTTTACTGGGAGAGTCTTTTGTTCTAAAATTTGTTTTTTGAATGTTTGAGGGTTATAAAAGTATCTTTTCATCTACTAAGGTAAATTCTGGTGGGCACCTTTGTAGGGGTTGGTCATCAGAAAGACCAAGTACGATTAAAGTCTTGGAACTCACATTATAACACCCACTTTCTAGGACAGGGAAGAGGGGCTGGGGTTGAGTTAGTGATTCATTGTGGTCATATAATGAAGTCGCCATAAAAATCCCTGAACTGGAGATTTCTGGGAGCTTCTGGGTTGCTAAAATCATCCAAGTGCTAGAGGTGGGCCTCGACTTCATGGAGGAAGCAGAGAGTTTTTTAGAGGGGACCAAGGTATCACTCAACAGTTGGACTGGGATTATGGACATTTCACAGCACACTATGGGTTATCAAAGTTTATTTAAATTATTTATTTTTATGTGTGTATATGTGTGTGTATGTCCCCAAATGGAACGCTAGATCTTTGTACCAGTTTTTGGATACAGCTTTCTGTGGTAGCTGGGGAATTGAACCAGAGCTGACAGACTTTGCAAGCAAGTGTCTTTAACACTGAGAAATCTCCACAGCCCCATAAGAATTCATTTTGACAGCTACAAGCAACCTTGTTGAAGTTTCAACTTCCTTAATCTCACAATGCTTTCTTAAATTAAACTGTACTGCCATAGCATTGTTAAAAAAAATCATTTCAATTTCTTTCTGGGCACAGGTGAGAGGGTGCATGATATCTGGGATTCTGTGTGACATTTAGAAATTTGGCACTGGATCTCATACTGTGGCATGCATCTGACATTTTAACTATGACATCAGATTTCACAGAGTGTCTTTTTATATTTCACCAGAAATAAGAATGGTACCAAAGACAGAGAGATCCCATAATTCCAATAAGCCAATTTACCAAGCAGATATATAATTATGCATATACATGTGTATGTGCCTCATTAGTTTCGAAAGCCATAACACAAAAATGGACATAAATGAGAGGAGAAATTCTCACACTCAAAATTCATAGTAGAGACTTGTACATCCCTTAGCATCTTATAAAGTTGATAGCAATAATAGGTTAGTAAAAACATGGACATGAAGAGCACCATTGTTACATTGGCAGGTTTGTTATTTGTGAAAGTCCTACCCACAGCCTACAAAATACATAGGTTTTGTAACCCCAGCATAGGTTATGTAGTGTTAGAAGGACTAAAATGACATGTACTATGCCATCTGCCCACAGTAAAATTCAGTTAAAATCAGGGACAAGCAGATGTGAGGAAACTAGCCAGACAACTCACAGAAAAAAAATTAGATTACACATTGAACTTTCATGAAAATATATAAAAATCTGCTGATGGGTTAAAACAGGAAAGTTACAGCCTTAAGTACTTATATTAGAAAAGTTGAAAGGCACAAGGAGAATGTATATTATTTATCAATACTCTACCTATAGAAGCTAGAAAAATGGTAAAAGAAATCCAAATAAAAAATGAAATAAGAATAACACTATGAACCAGAAAGCAGATAGCTGATAGAAAAAAAAAAACACAAATTACCTACTAACAAGAAAATAAACTAAAGATAAGAAAACATAATGAGAAACAACTTTATACTTTTAACTTTAGATGCAACAAACAAATCCTTTTACATATATATAGATAACTTAACAAAACTAATAAATTAGACATGAGAGAAACTCCAAATATCTCTCTTCCTAATTGAAAATTAGAAACCATTATCAAAAATCTTCCTCCACAGGGTGAGTGTGGCTAGCAAGTCCAGGTCCCTGAGTCCCATCCCCTGCAGAACAAAAAATAAAACCAAAATGCAAAACAACACTCTTCCTATCAAACAAATAGAAAAAAAAAGAAATAATATAAGTTACACATAAATACCTTCAGAAAATGTATGTGGGGAAATATATCCTAACAACATGCATAGGACTGTTACCCCAAAATATAAAAACTACAAAAAACAAAATTTTAGAAATCTTTCAAGAATATAGAAGCAAATATATATATTTTGAGCATATATATATATATATATATATATATATATATATATATATACATGAAGGTAGGAACAGGGAGGGTTTTCACTAACAGGATGTACAGCTTTTTCCAAAAACCTCACAGTAGCATCATTCTTTATGTGGAGATGTAAGACTTTCCTGCCTTAAGAATGGTGTTGAAGGTCAACAGCTCAGTGAGGGAAGGAACCAGTGACTGGGACCAGGGGTTGTCAGGCTGATCAATTTTTCACAGGCTTAGACTCTCTCCCCTACTACTCATGGCCCCTCTTGCCAAACGACTCCCACTACTTGCTCAATAGGTTACAGTATGCTTGTGAGGATTTCATGATTTTGAAGCCATTTTGGTTTAGCCTCATGCTTAAGCCATTCCCACCCCTTACCCCTCATTCATAACCTCTCACTTCTTTCTACTAGTCTGTGTAGAGTTTATGGTTAGCCTGGTTAAGGACTGCATATGAGGGAGAATATGTGGTGTTTGGCTCTCTGCTCTTTTGAGAGATCACTTAGTAGGATCTGATTCAATTCAGACCATTTTCCCTAAATTTCAATATGTCATTTTTCTTTCAGCTGAATAGAATTCAATGGTGTAAATATACCAAAGTTTTGTTATCCATTCTAGCATGGATGGGCATTTTGGTTGATTCCAATTCTTGGCTGTTATGAATTGAGCTGCTATAAACATAGTTGCACAAATGTTTCTATCCTTAGATGTGACATCTTGTGGATAGTAGAGGGATAGCTGGATCCATTGGTAGCTCTATGTCAATTCTGTTGAGGAGTCTCCACAGTGCTTTCCAAAGGGGTAGAACAAGCCTGCAATCCCACCAGCAGTGAATGAGGGTTCCTTTTTCCCCCATCCTCACCAGCAATTATTGTTGTTGTTGTTTTTTTTTTTTTATGATTGCCATTCTGACTGGAGTAAGGTGGAATCTCATTGTGGTTTTTATTTGCATTTCCCTGATGCTTAATGATGCTGAGCACTTTCTCAGGTGTGTAAGGGCCATATATGTTTCTTCCTCTGTGAATTCTCTGTTGAGATCAATGCCCCATTTTGTGAGGGGGCAGTTTGGGTTTTTGTTATTAATTTTTTTTGAGTTCTCTGTAGGTTCTGGAAATTAGGCCTCTGTCTGAGTTGTAGCTGGCAAAAATCATCTCCCAGTTTGAAGGGGGTCTATTGGCTTTGAGAACGATATTTTTGTCTGTACAGAAACTTTTGAGCCTGATCAGGTCCCATTGGTTAAGTGAATGTTGCACTTCCTGGGCTACTGGGGATTTTTTCAGGAAGTTATTCCCTACTCCTATCTCATGTAGGGTTCCTCCTGTTTTTTTCTTCCAGGATGTTTAGGGTTACATGGTTAATATTTAGGTCTCTGATCCATTTGGAGTTGATTTTAGTGCATGGTGAAAGGAGTGGATCTATTTTCATTTTTTTACACGTGTTTATCCAATTTGTCCAGTACCATTTGTTGAAGATGCTATCTTTAGCACAGCATACATTGTTGGCACCCAAATCCTGTTGCTGAAGAAACCACCGAAAGCCATCGATCAGCAACAAGAGACCCTGCGAGGTCTAGAATGGTAACCAGCCCCCAGATGGCAGTTAGTGTAGTGCTGGAAGGCACTGCATAAACTGACAGGGGAACTTGGTCAATGACAGCTGGAGCAGAGACCATTGGCATGAAACATAGTCTGCTGCCATGAATAGACTGACCATACTTCCTACTGGGAGAGAACAGCGAACCTAGAAACGATCACTTGTGCAACGGAGGAGCCAAAGTCTGGGGGAGGCAATCAATAGCTTTTAAATTTAGCCAAATATTCCACTTAGAGAGGGGGAACCCTTAACTGGAACTGGGGACTTAGGCTGATATGCACTGGGAGCCAGACTCTTGGGCCCCCAATGAGAGATGCACTATGCGAGCAATTGAAGGAGAGGCTACTAAAAATAGAATCTAGCTAATTCAGAAATGTGTATCTCAGTTAACCTATACTGATCTCACTCTCCGATGGAGATTCTGTTTGTATCTTTCAGAATGCTTGAGAGAGCTCTGGCTCATCCAACCCCACCAACGAACTGTAGGTTGATAGCTGACATCCTGACAAGAGATGAGCCACCCCAGACATACCGTGGAGGATCCATATGGAACCCCTCAGAGAATGATGGGATGAACAAGTGACCAAAAGTGACAGCCAATCAGTCAACACAGGATAAGCCAGTGAGACCTAAGTTCTCAACAATAAAACAGCCTTAATACTCACCCATCATGACTCAGGGAACTGAGCGGAAGAAGGGGCGGAAAGATTGTGAGAGCCTTGGTGGGGGAGAATACCCAAAGTCATGGCCCCCCTCAGTAACAACATACTAGGGCCAGTGTAACCAGGATGACTCCTAGGCTATCCATGGTCTCCAGCCCCAAGGACTGATCCAGACTGCCCACAAAGGACGATATCCAGCTGATTGAGGATGGGGAAGAGGGGCATTGGGGAACTGGGGATAACAACTCATTGTTTGCCCATTAAATAATGTAACCCATTATGGACAATAAAAAAGGAGGAAATGAAAAAAAAGGGAAAGGTCCTTCTTCCCAACATTGTGCTGGGTCACTCCCCTTTGAGAGGAAGGTAATGAACAGGGCAAGCAATGAAAGACTAAGTCTGAACAGGAAGAAGTAAAATGTGATAAATGACACAAAAAACATCTTTTAGTCATATGTAATTTCCTAATTCAGTGGCACTATGCACATTCACAAAGTGGAATAACCTTACTCTCATCTATACTCAGAACACTTTTCTCACTCCAAACAAAAACTCTGTGATCAATGAATGATAACCCCTCTTTTTCCTCATTGTCCAGCTCCTAGTAACCTCTATTTTGTCTGTCTTTCCTATGAATTTACCTATTCTTGATATCTTATCAGAATCATGAAATAAGTTTTGTCTGGCTTATTTTACTTACCATATATTTTTGAGGCAGTTTCTCCCTCAAGCTAAGCTGAACTGGAACTTACTCTCTAGTCAGTACTGACTGGCCTTGTACTCATGGCAATCTTCCTACCTCTGATTCTGAGTGCTAGGATTCAAGGTCTGAGCTACTACACCCAGCTCATCATATTTTTATATAAATAAGTAGAAACTCTGTATGTACAAGTCTTGTATTGGTACCCCATTCCCCTTATCCCTTCCCCTATTCCACTGAGGACCCTCTTCAATGGGATTGCTGGAATGTTTCATGGGATGGAGTGCTATAAGTTGTGTAAGCATCAGACAATATTTTTTGGAGGGGGCAATGCATCTTGATATTCCTTCCTCCATGGCTTTAACAATTTTTCTACCCCCTCTTCTGCAAAGTTACCTGAGCCATAGTGGGTAAGTTTTAAGTATGTTTAGTGTTGAGCTCTTAGCAGCTTCTGGATTTCTGCTTTGGAACATTTGAGTATCCTCAGTGCCTGTCTCCATCACCCTGGTGCAGGTTGTTGGGCTTGCTGTGGGAACAGCACTCTTGCTCATCTCTCCATTTCCTCTGTGGTTTCACCTGGGCCTTACTTGTTCTGTTAGAGGTGGTTCATCTCCTGCCAGGGAGTTAGCTCTCATTTATGGTCTTGTTGATAGAGTTGGATTGTCTATGGTTCTTGCTGCTCTATGAAAAATAAAAACAGATTCTCCAACAGAGATTGATATCAGTATAGGTTAAATGGGACAAACATTAATTTGGCCAGATTTTAATGGGTGTAGCCTTTCTTCAGGCTCATGGTCAGTGGGGGTTTTCCCTTGGAGTCTGGATTCTTGGTCTCCAAAGGAATTTGCCTTAGATTCCAGTTCCACCAAAGGGTTCCTTGCCACTGAATGGATCTCTTAGCCAATCAGGTAGCTGTTAGTTACCCATTTAGGTAAAGTGCCACTATTGCACAGGTTGATTAATTCTTGCCAAGCTGGTCTCTGTCATACAGCACTGTTCTCTGCTTTCTCCCAACATCTTTGGCCAATTTCTTCTGGCAGCTCATGTAGTATATTCCAGCACTATATGGTCTAACCATCTAGGAACTGGCATCCTACCATTTTCCAGCAGGGTTTCTCGGTGTTTTGTGAGAGCAGCCTGTGGCATCTTCAGCAATAAGGTCTTATCTTTTGTCTGGGGTGGGTAATAAAGTATTTTGACAAAGGCCTGTCTTGTTTTGAGGACCACATAAGTCTCTCCCTTCAATGGCACAATGTGGGAAGTAACTGATTTCTGGCAGAGGGAATTACAAATCAGAGCCAATTGTATTGGAGTTAGGCTTCATCCCACCCCCCCCTTAGGGCTCTTCTCACCGGAAAATACCCCCATATTCTTCTAGATGGTTATATGGTTTAGCTTACAGTCCAAGAGTAAGGATCCTATGGTATTTATTCATTTTGGATTTAATTCTGTGTATATCTCCCCTCTCCCTCTAATGCCCTCCTCCCAATCACTTCCATCCCTTGTTGTCTGACTTGATTTACATGTCAGGTTTGCTTACTAGTAAAGCTTAACCTGATTAGGAACCACAGATGAGGGAGAATATGTAGCATTTGTCCTGTTCTTGTGTGATTTCACTGAGTATGGTCTGTTCCAAGTCTATGCACTTTCCTGCAAATTTTATTATGTCATTTTTCCTTATTGCTGAGCAGAATTCCATGGTGTATATGTACAATAACTTTGATATCCATTCGTCCAACCTTGGGCATTTGGGCTGATTCCAATTCTTAGCTATTTTGAATTGAGCTAGAAACATGGTTGAGCAAATGTCTCTGTGTTGAAGAGAGGAACCTTGAAGGAAGACAACCAGTAGTGAAATAGCTGGGTCAGTTGGTAGATCAATTTTTACATATTCAGAAGTTTCCACACTGATTTCCATAGCGATTGTACAGGTTTGCAGTCCCATCATCAGTGAACGAGGGTTTCTTTTTCCTGGCAGCCTTGCCAACATAGTAGATTTTTTTAAATGAATGTCATAGTTGTTTTGATTTGCATTTTTCTGATGATTAAGGAGGCTGAACATCTTCTTAACTGAGAATTGGTCATTTGTATTTTTTCCCTTTGTGAATTCCTGTTCAGTTCAGTGCTCCATTTTTTTTGTGAGTGGGGTGTTTGAATTTTTAATTACTTAATTTTTTTTTGCATTCTTTTTAGGTTCTAGATATTAGGCCTCTATTCCTGATGTAGCTGGCAAAGATTTTCTCCCAATCTGATGGTGGTCTATGGGTTCTGTATATGGTATGTTTGTGTGTATAGAAGCTTTTTAGCTTGATGAGATCCCATTGGTTGAGTGATTGTTGAATTGCCTGGGCTCCTGGGCTTATATTCTAGAAGTTTTTCCCTATTCCTATCTTGGGGGAGTTCCCCCTATGTTTTCTTCCAGGTTTTTAAGAGTTTTAGGTCTTATATTGAAGTCTTTAATCCATTTGGAGTTGATTTTTGTGTATGATGATAGGACTGGGCCTAGTTTCATTTTTTTACATGTGTTTATCCGATTTGTCTAGCACCATTTGTTGGCAGCTTTGTAAAAAATCAAGTAGTTTTATTTACTTGAATTAAGAGCTGGGTCTTCAGTTCTGTTCCATTGGTCAGTCTGTTTTTATGCCAGTACCATGCTGTTTTTGTTACTATGGGTTTGTGGTATAACTTTAGATTGGGTGTAGTGATACCGCTCGAGGTGATTCTTTTGCTGAGGATATTTTTGGATATCTCAGGCCATCTCCGCAAAGAATGATGTTGGGATTTTTAACTTGAATTGTATTGAATCTGTATATTTTATTTGGTAGAATTGTCATTTTCACAGTATTAACTCTACCTATCCAGGAGCATGGAAGGTCTTTCCCTCTGCTCATATCCTCCTCAATTTCTTTCTTTAGTGTTTTTATGTTTTAGTTATATAGGTCTTTTACATCATTTGTTAATGTTATTCCAAGGTATTTGTTTTTTTTAATCTATTAAAAATGGAGCAGTCTTGCTGATTTATTTTTCTGTATGCTTGTCAATTACATACATTAAGGCTACTGACTTTTATGTGTTAATTTTGTATCCTGCTCTTTGCTGAAGGAATTTCTCACCTTTAGGAGTTTGATGGTATTGTCCTTCAGGTCAATCATGTATAGAAGCATGTCATTTGCAAAAAGGGATAGTTTGATTTCTTCCTTTCCTATCCCTTTTATGTCTTGATCCTGTCTTATTGCTTGGGATAGAACTTCAAGCACTATGCTGAAGAGCAGTGTTAAGAGTGGACAACCCTGTCTTGTTCCTGATCTTAATGGGAACTCCTTGAGTCTTTCCCCATTAAGTATGATTTGAGCTTTAGGTGTTTTGTATATGGCCTTTCATATGTTGAGGTATAAGCCCTCCATGCACAGTCTCTCCATGATCATGAAGTGATGTTAAATTTTGTCAAAGGCCTCTTTCCATCTATTGAAATGACCACATGGTTCTTATGCTTAAATTTATTAATGTGGTGAATTATATTAATTAATTTTTATATGTTGAACCGTCCCTGCATGCCTGTGATGAAGCCTACTTGATTGAGGTGAATGCTATTTTGATTTGTTATTGAATTTGGTCTGCAAGGATTTCTTTCAGAATTTTTTGCATCTGTCTTCATTAGGGATATAGGTCTATAGTCATTCTTTCTTGTTGTATATGTGTCTGGTTTTGGTATTTTGAGGATATTAGCTTCATAGAAGGAGTTTGGAAGCATTCCCTGTTCTCCAATTATGTGAAGAAGCTGAGAAAAAGTGGTTTCAGTTCTGTGATGAAGACTTTGTAGAAGTCACCTGAGAATCATCAAGTCCCAGACTTTTTATTTTGGGGAGGTTTTTGATTACATTTTCAATTTTGATGTATGTAATAAGTTTCTTTAGGAGCTTTATCTGCTCCAGGTTTAGTTTTGGTAGGTGTTATGTGTCACGGAATTCATTTCTTCCAGGTTTTCCAATTTTGTGGAATACAGGTTGTAGAAATTTGTCCTGATTATTCTTCCAATTTCATTGGAGTCTCTTTTGACCTCTCCCTTATCATTTCTATATTTGTTGATTTGGGATTCCTCTTTTTTTTGTTTGATCAAATTGGCCAAAGGTTTCTCAATTTTGTTTATTTTTTCAAAGAACAAGCTCTTAGTTTTGTCTATTTTTAAAAAATTGTTTTATTGGTTTCCAATTCATTTATCTTTGCTCTGATCTTAAGAATAATCCAACCCTAGGAGCGCCAGATGGAAAAAAATAATTAATATCAGTGCATTTAGGTGGGTGGTTAGGTTATTGATCTGAAATCTGCCTGTATTTGTTATGAAGGCACTTAGCACTATGAATTTTCACATTAGGACTGCCTTCATGTTGTCCCATAAGTTCTGGTATGTTGTGTTTTCATTGTCATTTAGTTCAAGAAATTTTGCTATTTCCTTTTTGATTTCTTGAACAGCCAATTAATTGTTTAATAGAGTATTGTTCGGTCTCTAGGATCTGGTAATTTTGTTTCTCTTGTTAATTTTTAGCTTTACTGCACTGTGCTCTGAAATATGTCGGGAACTATATCAATGCTTTTGAATTTATGGTGGAATGTTTTATGTCCTTATATGTGTTCTATTTTAGAAAAGGTTCCATAGGCTGCTGAGAAGAATCTGTATTCTTTAGAATTGGGATGGAATGTTCTGTAGTTGGCTGTTAGTTCTGATTGATCTAAAGTCTTGTTAAAATCTATCATTTCCCTGCTTATTTTCTGTTTGGATGATCTGTCTTGTGATGACAGTAGGGTATTAAAGTCTCCTACCATGATGGTGTTGGAGTTTATTTCTGATTTCTTGTCTAGCAAGTTTTGCTTTATGAATTGTGATGCATCTATATTTGGTGCATATATACTTATGGTAATGATATCCTCTTGTTGGATTGTTCCCTTGATGAGTAAGAAAGGGCCTTCTTTGTCCTTTTGAATTACTTTTGGTTTAAGGTCTCTTATATCCAATATTAATGTAGCTGTGGCCACTTGTTTTTTGTTTCCATTTGTTTGGAAAATCCTTTTCCATCTTTTCTCGCCTAGGAAGTGTCTATATTTAGAGATGAGGTGGGTTTCTTGAGGGCAGCAGATGGAAGGGTACATTTTTCTGACACACCCTGTTAACTTGTGTCCTTTTATGGGAGAGTTATGTCCACTAATATTCAAAGTTATAACTGTGAGGTTTGCTTTAATCCCTGCTATGGTAGAGGGTTTATGGGAATTGATGCCTTGTATGTTATTATGAGCACAATAATTTTAGATCTTGTGCACATCCTCTACTGGGTTCTTGAGGTTGCTTGCTTGACTCTTCGGTGTGGAATATTTGCTGGAGTATGCTCTGTAGGTTTGGCTTTGTGTTCACATAATCTTAGACCTGGCTGTTATCATGTAATGTTTTCCTCTCTCCATCTATTATGAGGGATACTTTTTCTGGATACCATAGTTTGGGTTGGGAGCCATAGTTTTTTACACTTCTGGCCTTCATGGTTTCCATTGAGAAATTTGAGGCAATTCTGATGGAGATACCTTTATATGTGGTGAGTTGTTTCTCTCCTGCTGCTTTTAGCCCTCTCTTTTTGTTTTCTATGGTTAGCATTTTAACAAAGATGTATCTTGGAGGGTTCCTTCTTTGTTCTTGTCTGTTTGGAGTTCTGTGGGCTTCTTGCTTCCACATGAGCTTCTCTTTTGCAAGAATGGAAAATTTTTCTTTAATAATTTTATTGTATATATTTTCTATGCCTTTGGCCTGGATTTCTTCCCTCTTTGGTAGCTCCATGGTATGGATATTTTGTCACTTTAGGGTTTCCTACAGATCCCTCATATTTTGTTCATAAGATTTTTTGAATTTACTGAAGCTTTAAAAATCCTGGTCAATTTTTTCTGTCTTGTCTTCACGGTCTTAAGTTCTGTGCTCCAGGTTATTAACTCTGGGAGTGAAGAATTCTAGAGAGGCTTTTAATAGGTTTGTTTGATTTTTGTTTTCTGTTGCAGTTTTTTTCATCATTTCCATCTCTTTGTTGAGTTCCAGATTGAGGTGTAGGTTTGATTTTCTTGATGTTTACTGAAACTTACTCTTGTATACTCTTGTATTTGGTCCTGTCTTCATCAAGCTCAGCCAACTGGTTATTCTAGTTATCACCTTACCCTCAATTCACTTATTGTTCTTTTAAGGTGACTCTGGTTTTCCTCAATTAAGTTTGATGGTGAAGCAAGTACAATTGTGTTCTACTTCATTTATGTGTTTGTTGACTTTTTCCAGCTCAGCCATTATCTTGGTCAGAGTCTCCTTGAAGTTATGACCTGAGCTTATTGTTTTCTCATCTTGGGATTTTATTTATGCTGCCTCCCCTGTATTCTCCCTGGTGACTTCCATAGTGGGACTATTTGTCTTTGCTGGGGAGCTCTCAGTTTTCTGTGTTGCAATCTTTTTTCAATGGGGTTTACCCATCTCAGGAAAGAAGACTAATTTTCTTAAGGAAAGCTAATGACAGTCCACCTGCAGCTGTTGAGGGGGTGGGCAATATGAGCTTCAGCCCTGTGCAGGGCACAGCTAGGCTGGGGAGGAACTCCCTTTGATGCAGAGCTAATGGTGATTCACACAGTAGCTGGAATATACCTCTCAGGCAGAGAACACTAGTTGGCTAGGTTGTGTGGGTTCTAGTCTCCTCCTGGTGTATGGGTGCACCCATGCATGGGGTTTGACCTTAGCCCACCCAAGTACACCTGCACCCACCCATATGAGAATAGTAGACATGCAAGCATGATAGCACCAAAACACTTGCTTGGATTTCTCCCTGTGCTAAGTGGTGTGCCTACCCATCTGCCATCTTCTCTTCTACGTTTTTCCAAATTCTACCATGGGGAAATTGCTTAAGACACCTCTGGACAGGAATGTAGAAGCCACAAGAGACAGTGGAATTCCTGAGCTGAAAGTGGCAGGGTGGGTGATAGGCCTGAGAAAAGAGAATGGGGTGGGCAAGAGGCCTGTGGGCCAGGCAAGAAGCCTGACAAGAAAGCCTATCATATTTTTCTTTGTATGTTGTTGTTGAAAGGGGTTATGTCTCTGGATATTCTCTCCACCATGGCTCTCATAATCTTTGTTTAAAAATATTTTATTTATTCATTTTCAAGCAGAGAGAGAGAGAGAGAGAGAGAGAGAGAGAGAGAGAGAGAGAGAGAGAGAGAGAGAGAGAGAGAGAGAGAGAGAGAGAGAACCAGGATCATCACCTTGTGGGTCTGGCTTATGTGGGTCCTGGAGAATTGAATCGGGGGCCTTAGGCACTGGAGGCAAGTGCCTTAACCGCTAAGCCATCTCTCCAGCCCCTGGCTCTTATAATCTTAAACCACCTCTTCCACAATGTTTCCTTAGTCATGGTGGGTGATTTTTTTCCTCCTAGTGTTCTTTTAGCAAGCACAGGAATCATATATGCCTTTGGGTCTGCAGATTTTCATAAAGAATCACATTATATCACTTTCTTTTAATTACTGGATGAAAGACATGCTTTACTCTTTCTAGGTTAATACTAACCTTTGGGAATGCTCTCTTGGCTGTGGCTAAGATGCACTGTTTTCTGTGTGACTTGCAGGTAAAACCACAGTGACCCAGTTAGTCTCAGAGTCTCTCCAGGCTATGCTCTTACAGTTGTCACTCTCTTGCATTGGCCAGTGGAGGAAAATATTTGATGATGAACCAACTATCATTCAAAGAGCTTTATATTCTTTGGGAAATTCTGGTGGCTTCTGAAATAGCTAGAGAATCTACCAACTCTCCTGTGTTTGTAGACAGGTGGGTAGTAAAATACCTTCTCCTGAGTATATGAGTGTGTGTCTCATGTCTAAGTATCCAGTAGAACTATTTTATGATTATAATAGTACTACTATCTATGATTTACTAATTACCTATATAATTTTCTAAAAAAGTTACACAAATTATACTAATATCTGGAATAGTAACTTTTATAGATGTCACCTTTTCATGTCACTAGCCCTTTCCAAGATTTAATGCTCTCATTTTAATTTTTTCAAAACAGGAGCTCACTCTAGCCCAGGTTGGATTCAAACCTCACTATGATTCACCTACTTCTTCTTACCATGTGCCGAGATTAAAGGCATGAGCTACTACACCAGATTAAGATCTCCCTTTTTTGTTTTTATAATAAATTAGAGGTAAAATTAATATCTACGAGCTGTGCATGGTGGTGGCAGAATCTCTTGATGCTACAAATGAATGTCTATCTGGATTTATATGAATGACTGGGGAATTGATTCTAGCCTGACAGGCTTTGTAAGAAAGTGCCTTTAACTAATAAGTCTTCTTCCCAGCACCCCAATTTTCAATTCTTTTAATCTATATACTTAATTGTGGAATTCCTTGGTCTTATGGTAGTTTACGTTTAATCTCTAGGGAAAATAAGGAAGTTTTCTGTAGCAGCTACTCCGTTCTACATTCCCACCAGCAATGTGCACCAGTTTCTAAAGATTTACTCGGATTTGGTAATAATTGTTTTCTGTCTCATGTTTTTTTAAGTAGTTCATCTATTGTGTGCTTTCTTTTTGATGTGCATTTCTTTAATTCTTTAATCCATTTTGAGTTAGTTTTTACACATGGCACAGGGGAAGGGCCAATTTCACTCTTTTGTCTGTGATGACCCAGTTTTCTCTGCACCATGTTGACTAGAGTGTTGTTTCTCTGTTAAGTGGTTTTGGTGTTTTTGTCAAAAATCCAATGTGAGTGTTTTATTTTTGAGCTGTCTATGCTAGCCTTGGCATGCCATTCTTAATGCTGGTGCCACACCACTTTCTGAGAAGTTTTGAAATCAGGAAGTATGAATCTCAGCTTTCTCTTTTTAAGAGCTTATTCCTGCTATTATGAACCCCTTGAGTATTGTGTGAATTTCTCAAAAAATATCATTAGAATTTCAATAGGATTATATTATGTATCAGTTACTTTCTCATTGCTGGGACAAAAGTCATGGCCAGAAGCAGCTTAAAGAAGGAAAGAGTTTATTTTGGCTTAAAGTTCCAGAGGGTACAGTTTATCTTGGTGGAGAAGCAAGGCAGGAACAGGAAACTGATTTTATATAGTCACACAACCAGGAAGGAAGAAGAAAGTGATGAATGCTCAGCCAGCTTTCTTCTTATACAGTCCAGGAACTCAGCCCATGGGATGGTGTAACATACAGTTAGATTGAGTTCTCCTACTTCACTTAAATCTAATCTAGAAAATACCTCACAGGCATTACCAGAGATTTGTTTCCATGGTAATTTTAAATACTACCAAATTGACAACCAGAGATTAAGCATCATGCATTGAATATGAGTATCTCATTTGGTAATGTGATCACTTAAGTAGTTTTCTCTGTTAAGTGGTTTATATGTGGTTAAATAGTTTTCTATTTAAGTGACCACATTATTTATGAAGAGTGGGATCATCTCTGGTTTCTACTAGTAATCCATTGTGGTCTTCAGTATTCTAACTCCATGTATTGTTTTTAGCTTCATTTTGTAAATGGAGCTTTGTTTCCAATTTTCTTTGCATAGTGTTTGTTGTTGCCTGTGGGAATACAACTGAATTTACATTCTAATTTTGTATAATACAACTATGCTAATTTGTTTAGCCCTAGAAAATATCTCTAAAACATGCTTTCTCACATGAGGAATGAGAGTTTTGTATCTGATAATTACTGACATTCTTTGGAGCATGAGAAGTCAGTGATATAAGTTGTTGAAGTTAAAATGCTTGCAATTTTTTTGCTTTTATGATTTGTAAAATCTTATCTATGCTTTACTTTTTATTTGATCTCAAGTCCTTGATGTCAGATGCAACGCAAAAAGCAAGGCTGACTCTTAGGGGAGAAACAGAAATGGTCCAGACACCACAACACTGCTCACACTCAATCCTCAAAATTGTGGTAATAGAAATGTTAGGCCCTGGCTGGTTCCCATTTTGTATAATGTGTGAGATTATAACGTATTGCACATGTATGATATACATTACATTTAAATCCTATGACTTGACTGCATTTGTAAATCTCATTAATTTTTTGTCATGAAAACTAGCAATAATTTAAACACATTAGATTTTGAAAACATACTTGTTTTGGCTGGTAATTGAAAGTAGATGTGTCTCTAATTAACCCCAGATGATGTCAGCAGTACACTTGAGACAGATTCCAGATGGCTGAAGTATGACTTCTGGTAATAGAATGAGAGAGTAACTGAGAGATGGAGTGAATGAAATACAGTGGACTAAATATACCATGTCCAATATTTTATAAACTATGAAAGACAGAAGAGTGATTCTTCATCTCTTTAATTCTTCCTATTAATATCCAAACTGTTATCCTCAGATGGAAAACGAAAAATGTCAACTGTGTACTCTAATGGGATTTAAAAATATTTGTAGTATTGCCATTTTCCTTTTTAATTTTTTTACATAACTTAAAAATTTTTTTATTGTCCATAATGAGTTATATTATTTAGTGGGCCAACAATGAGTTGTTATCTCCAATTCTCCAATGCCCCCTCTCCCCATCCCCAATCAGCTGGATATCCTCCTCCGTAGGTCGTCTGGATCAGTCCTTGTGTCAGGGGACCATGGATAGCCTAGTATTCAGCCTGGTTCTCCTGGCCCAAGTGTGTTGTTACAGTTATATATCATAAATATTCCCCCATATCTCCATTCCTTCCATTTCACCCCTATCCTTCTATTTGTCTGTTACTTTCTCTGGGCAGTTTCATCCCTTCCATTTTCCTACATAAAATTAAGGAACCAAAAATGAGAAAAATACAGATTTGTCTTTCTGAAACTATTTCACTTCACTTAATCTGATAATCTCAGGTTGCATTTGTTTTCCAAGAAACAATATAATTTCCTTTTTTTAATGGCTGACAAAGGCACTTGTATATATGTACCACATTTGCTTTATCCATTCATCTTTTGTTGGACACTTATTTGTTTCTCTAACTTTGCTATTCTGAATAAACATTGATGTGCAAGAAACTCTGCTGTATTGATTTGGAGTTCTTCAGGTCAAAACCCAGGAGTAGTATAGCTAGGCCATATGGTACATCTGTTTTTAGCTTTCTGAGAAACCTCCACATGCTTTTCTATAGAGGTTTGACTAGAACTCAAAAAAAAAAACTAAGCAAGAAATCAAACAATCTAGTCAAAAAATAGACAAATGAAATGAGCAGGCAGTTCTCAAAAGATGGAGGTGCAATAAGCATATGAAAAAATAATCAAGCTCACTATCAAATCAAAACTACATCAAGGGGCTGGAGAGATGGCTCAGTGGTTAAGGCACTTGCCTCCAGTGCCTAAAGACCCGGGTTCAATTCCCCAGGACCCACATAAGCCAGACCCATAAGGTGGTGGCCCTGGTGCTTTCTCTCTCTCTCTCTCTCCTTGAAAATGCATAAAATAAAATATTAAAAAAACTACATCAAGATCCTACTTTGCCCCAGTTAGAATGACAGTCTTTAAGTAATAAATAACTCATGCTGGAGCTGGTGTGGACAAGCCCTTATACAGTGCAGGTGGGAATGTAGCATTGCTTCTTCAAGATTACTATAAAGTGATATCAATATGTCTTCTACTCTTATATATTTAACTACCTCTTTATGTAGTAGAACAGTGAAGTTTTCCTTTTCCCAGACTACATGAAAATGCTACAGTCAGTGAGATGTATGTATTAACCACACAACCATAGGTTTCATGGATACTAATACTGCAAAATAGACACACAGCTTCAATCAACAGTAAAGTAACCTGCGGATAGAAGATTCTGGGAAGAAGGAAGAAAATCTTCTTGGCAAGTGGTTGAGCACAGTCTGTGTCTTATTGACTTCTCATCTTTCTCTTTGGCATAAAGATCATTTTAGACTTGACTCCTTTAAAGAGAATGTGATGTGGGCATACAAGTTTGTGTTTTACTGTGATAAATTGCAAGTTTAATTTGTCAACCTAAAGTGGCATCCTTATTTTCAGAGAGCTGTTCATAGTACCTATAATTGATGCAACTAACTTCCTGATTTTTCATGAGAACTTCTGTTGACATCATTTCAAGCTTCATGCTTAAAAATGAAGCCTGGCTGTTCTGTTCTTCTTTCCCTTCTCTTTCCCCTTTTGACTTTCTTTCCCTTTTCCTTTCTATTTTTCTCTCATCTCCTGTCTTTCCCCTTTTCCTTTCCTCTTCCCATTCTCTTTCCTTGGTTTTCTTTGTTCAGTTCATTTTTTTTTATTGTCCATAATGAGTTACATTATTTAGTGGGCCAACAATGAGTCGTTATCCCCAATTCCCCTCCCCACTCCGCTGGATAACCTCCTCGATGGGTCACCTGGATCAGTCCTTGTGACAGGGGACCATCGATAGCCTAGTATTCAGCCAGGTTCTCCTGGCCATGCCTCTGGATAATCTCCCCCACCATGGCTCTCACAATCTTTCCACCCCCTCTTCTGCTCAGTTCCCTGAGTCGTGGTGGATGAGTACTTCAGGAAACACTATGAAAACCACTCCATGGTGGTTAGGAGCCACTGTCTATACAATGTTTGAGGCTGCTGGTGCCTGTCCCCATGTCTCTCAGGTCTCTGAAGCCCATTATGACTGAGTCTTCCCCACATGCAGATTTAGGCTGTCATAGGCATGATCTACGCTTTTCGTTTTGAAGGTAATCCAGGCAATCAGTTGTTTCCTTAGCCTAAAAATACTTTTAAGTTTGTTCCTGAGGCTCCCTTCCCTTCCAATTTACTCAAAACAACATGCTGCTTTTTCCTTAGTGAAACTCTAGATACCCCAGCTAGTTTTCTTGTCTGTGCAGATAAGAAAAAGAAGACAGGAGAAGATCATGCTTCCTCCAGCTGAAAAATCACCCTGACATGTCAATTTCCCACATAGTCTGCAAGAACCAGTTTTGAAAACATTGCAGTGCCAAATTAGAACAGGCATCTTCATCCATCCGTGCTATCTTCTTCACAGGTCCTGACATCACAAGCTTCTTGTTTCCTCTAACCTGTGGCTAATCCTGTTTGGGCTCAAGTAATGGAGTCCCTTCAACTCCAGAGGAGATGAGGATAGAAAGACTCTGAGTTCTGGCCAATAATCACATGGTTTTCAAGAAAGTAAAATTCAATGAACTAAAAAGTTGTAAACATTTGCAAATAGATACAGCCTACTATAATCCACCCTTGCACCAATGACAAGAATAGTTCACTTTTAAAACTAGAAGAGATTTTCAAAAATAAAGTCTAAGGGATGTAGTGATTCAATTCATGTGTCAATTTAACTGGCTGACAGAGGACCAGGCAACTGGTGAAATACTGTTTCTTGGTGTGTTTGGAGGATATTTCTGTAAATTATAACATTTAAACTGATGGGCTGAGGAAAGAAAACAATTCACATCACTGTAGGTGGGCATCATCCAATACATTAAGGGCTCATATAGAACAAAGAGGCTCAGGAAGGAAGGAATTGCTTTGTGGCTTCATGAACAATAGGACTCTGCCTCCTCTCTTGTCTGTGGACTCTAGCCTTCAGGGTTCTTGGACCTTCCAAGTTAGACTGAATAATTCCATGGAGAACACCTGGTTCTCAAGCTTTCAAATGGCATGTCATGTCAATTTCTATAATTGTGTGTGCTAGTTCTCAGAACAAATGTCCTCTTATATATCTACATATAGTTGGTTGGTTCTGTTTCTCTGGGGAAACTTGAGTAACACGAAGGAAAGGGACTTTGGAGCCTGGGCAAAGGGTGCATTTACATTTTTAATTGCTTTTAATATCAGAAAGCCTTAGCAGCCTCTTTCAACACTACAGGGCCTGGAGCCCAGAAGGAGGGCAGCTGACAGGACAGAAACTTGGATTCCTATTGGTTTCCAGGCTTCAGACAGGCTCCTGGTAGGAAAGGGTTAGAATTTGGTGGGACTAAAAGAGTGAGGACATGGCAAAGGGCAATATTTCTAGAAGGATATGGGGTGGGGGAGTTACGACTAGGAGGCTGATGACGACCAGTCTTTCTGGTTCACTAGCACAAGAAGTTAGGGTACACATCCTGCTGTAGTCACGGATATGGGTCTACAGTGACTTTTCTCAGAACTAGACAAGCTACATTAGCTATACTGCACAAGAGTCATCAAGACCTAACGGGAAGAGTCTGACAGTCACACTGACATTAGAACATGGAGTCAAGCACAAGGATAAAATAGGTAGCTAAAGTTTTAGGAGGGGAGGTCAAGAACCACTTTATGACTATGTTCAAACTCAGACTAACCACTGCAGCCTTACCATGTTACTAAATTCTCCTGGCAATTGTGAAGGTTACAAAGCTGCCCTAGGAAGTCTAGAAGTTTGAAATCTTAAAATCGATCACAATTTTGGCAAAACGAAGTTACTTTTCCACACCCTGGATTGTGTGAACAAGAGACTTTGCAGTTACATGTTGTGTTACCCACACACTGTGAAGACAGTTTAAGCATATCCCTCAGAAAACTGAGCTTAAATGGGCTGAGCTCATTCTGCTCTTCATGACCATGACATTGATCCTCAGGAATAACTGCCAGACTGGACCAAAGGCAAGATTGAAATACACATGGATTTTGATATAACTAGCTTCAACTCTACCCCAGACTTTCATTCAACCAAACCTTCGATTAATAAAGTTCCTCAGTGAGTTTGCCTTTCTGTGGACCATATCCAAGGGAGCAGACTTAAAGTCCTAGTAACTACTCTGACAGGTAGAGCCCAAAGCCTTGCAACCAAATGAGATGGAGGCTCATTTCTTGCTTACAAGCAACATCACAGGTGAATGCATCTTTGCAGATCCTTGTGCTCCTCAACAACCCACCTGCTGAGACTAGCCTGCTGCCCATGGCCAGAACCTTTGTTATCTTGGGTTGTATTCAGTTCCAGGGAGACCACTTAACTTATATATGTCTCAGTATCCTCATTTGTAAAGTAGAGTTTAAATGAAACCTATCTCAGGAAGTCATTGTGGGAATACAGTGGGTTACTGTGCTTAGAGATATTGTCCTATATGCCATTAGGTTGATTAGTGCTAGCTGTTAGAACTACGCTTATTGAAGTGAGAGAATCATTTACCTCTAAACTAGTAAAATAATATATGCTTTGAGCACAAGCAGGGTGATAGGACCTCAGCACAGCAGGGAGAGTAAGACAAGGCTGGCGAGCCATGTGACCAGTGGGTCATGTTGTGCACCAGGTATAATTGTGCAGGACAGCATGATAACACAATCATGGAGGTCCATGTACAGATGCCCAAGAGAATACTGGGAACCCCTATCTTCTTTCTATCTCACCTTCAAGACATAAATTCAACAAAATTCTGATCTGAAGAACCAAAATGTATGTTCTATTTGAATTAAACACTCTTAGTTTCCCCTGAGCAGTGATTACAAACAGGGCAATAAGACTAAAGTGTAAAAAGAATTGACAAGGAGAGGTAGTGAGAAATGTATGCTCTGGTATTTTGATTCTCTTTTGTTTGATTTCTTGACGAGTTCAGATCTGTGTCACTGTGTGCAAAATTAGCTTTGCGCAGAATTAGATCATCTAGTGGTTAGATTTGTTAAGCCAAATGAATGTCACTGACTTTCTAATGGAGATGATTAGATGTGCTCCATAACATCAGTACTACATGGTTGCTTTTATCAGGTTCTCACATTCTTTTCAGCATATTCACATGTGGATCATGAAAACAACACAAAGCTGAGGAAAATTCTATTTACAGATAACATACAGAGTGACTGACTGCTATACCTATAATAATCTGTACAATAATGTCAGACAAAGTGAATTTCAGAACAGGAAAATTACCAGAGATAAAGAGGACCCATAGTACAATGAAAAACTGCTAAATGCACTCAGAAGGCATAATAATTTTAAATGTGTTTTTAATGGAAGATCAAAACCATGAAACTCGAGCTAAAAATAGGGATATACACAATTATAATTGGAG
Organism: Zapus hudsonius; assembly: GCA_004024765.1. Taxonomy (NCBI): domain Eukaryota; kingdom Metazoa; phylum Chordata; class Mammalia; order Rodentia; family Dipodidae; genus Zapus; species Zapus hudsonius. The sequence continues at coordinate 10,342 of PVHP010010242.1, read as the reverse complement.
ACTTCAACACTCCTCACTAGGTAATCAAAAGAAGAATTTTGAAATAAACAAGCAGATAGAGAAAAAAATTAATGTTACCAACAATCAATGGTATCTTATTAACATTTATAGAAAATTTTTTCCAACAACAGAAAAATACACATCCTTTTAAAAACTCATAGAACATTCACAAAGATACCAATGCTAGATCATAAAACAAACTAAATTTAAAATAAAATCACACAAAGTATTTTCTCTGACCATAATAGAATTAAAAAGTCCTAGATAGTATAACAGGATCTGAAATATTTCCCTAATACTCCAAAATTGAATGGCATTCCAAGTTGCTGGGATGAACATCCAAACCAGACACAAGTTATGGGAGAAAGGGATTTATTTCTAGTTTAAAGGTCTAGAGGAAGTTCCATCACTGGCTTCCATGAAGTTAGATTCCATTCATAAATCCAAGCACACAGAGAGAAGCCACCAATAGCCAGTAAACACACACACACACACACACACACACACACACACACACACACACACACACCAGCAGCAGCAGCAAACATGAACCAGCAGCAAGTAGGAAGGACCCCCAAAGTTCAGACTATTCTCTATACCTTTGGGCTGGAAACAGAGCTGCCCCCAAACACACCTTTGAGCTGGACCCCAGTATCCATCCCTAATAACAACTTCTCTAGCCAAGCATCAGGGGGCCAAAGTTACAAGCTTAACAAAACACATAGTCTATAGGAATAATAATTGTGGAAAAGCCACACAAATATGGCCAATCCATTGTGAATTTTTCCCAATTTTTAACAGTGCCAAAAGGCAATTCAAGGGAGAAAAAATAGTTTATGCAAGAAATGTTGATTCAACTTGATGTCCATATTAAAAATAACTATCAAAAAATGAACCTCATGCCCATGTGAAAATTAGTTCTAAATGGATGACATCAAAATGCAACATGTAAAGCACACCCTTTTATGACACATAAACAGAGGACAAAGATCATGCCTTGAGTTCAGCAGTTACCAGACATGATGTCCAAAGCATAATTATAAAAGTCATCATGATAAATGGGACTTCATGAAAATGTTTGATGCTGAAATACACCTATGGAGGATTTCCTGGGAAGATGGATTCATAGCTGCTTTTGTGATCAGATTAAAAAAAAACACAGCATACTTCTAATCAATATACTTTAATTTTCATTGGATTTTTAAAAATCAATAGCAAATCAATAGCAAGAGATACCATGGAAACCACACAAATACAATACCGTTTTGAAAGACTGCATCCTTGAAGAATCAGGGAAGAAATTTAAAAATTCAAATAATCATGTAAACATTGTAACATAACTTAATAGAGATTCTGGGATATAGCTAAAGTTGCTCTAAAAGGAAAATTTGAAAACATCCTTACATTAAAAACAGAAATCTCACATAAATAATGATACAACTCAATGTTCTAATAAAACAATTACAGGCCAAACTCAAATGCTATAGATGGCACAAAATAATAAAGATTAGACCATAATTAGTGAAATAGAGACTAAAAGAATAATGCAGAAAATCTGTCAGAATTAATTCTTTACAAATATAAACAAGAGTAAAAACCTCATATCCAACCTAACCAAAGGAAAGAAAAGGTCCAAATTAATAAAATAGAGATGAAAAAGGAGTTGTTACAACAAACTTCAGTGAAATTCAGAGGATCATGTAGAAAGAAACATTTTGAAACTTTCATTTCAAATAAACTGGAATATCTGGAAGAAATGGACAACTTTCTAATCATACATGGCCTACTAAAATTATATTCAGAATATATAAATATATTAAACAGACCTAAAAAAGCAGTGAGTTTTAGGTAGTGGTTAAGTTTCCCCACAAAGAAAAGCACAGGACCAGATACATTCACTGATGATTTCTACAAACCTTTTAAGGAAGAGCTAACACTATTGCTTTTCAAACCATTTCATAAAACAGCAGGATAAGGGGAACTACCAAACTCATTCTACAAAGCCTGTTGTATTACCCTGATTTTAGAACCAGAAAAAGGCATAGCTATAAAATATAACCATGGACTAATTTCTCTGATAAATACATACTCAAAAGTTCTCAACAAAATACTTCCAAACTGAATTTAAAAAAATACTTTCTTAAAGGAAGTCAAGGTCAGCTCACATATACAACCCAGTAAGTGTAATGCAACGTATGAGTAGATTTAAAGTCAGATATTTCATGATTATCCCAATAAATGCAAAAGAAGCATCAGACAGTATTCAACATGTCTGTATGATAAAAGTTCTAAAGAAATTAGAAATAGAAACTATCTCTATAACAACTGTGTGTCCATTGTGCAATAAATGGGAGAAAATAGAGAATTTTCTCTAAAATATGGAATTTTATAGGGTAGCCACTCTCTCTGCTCTTGTTCTCAAAGTCTTAGCTGGAGTAGTAAGAGGAGATAAATGACCAACAGGGTTATAAACAGAGAAGGGAAAAGCCAAATGTTTTAGTTCCTTTCACATTGCTATGAACAAATTCCTGACAAGGTAGGGAAGGTAAGGAAGATTTATATCAGCATACAGCCCATCATGGTGGGGATGACATGTTGGCAGGAGTTTAAGGCAGCTGGTAGCAATCAGTCCACAGTTGAGGAAGCAGAGTGCAGTCAATGCTGTTGTTCATCCAGCTCTCTCCTTTTTACATAGCTCAGGACCTTACCCCATGGAGTAGTTCCTCCCACAGTAAATTAATCTAAACAATTAGTCAATTAGTCTAATCCCCCAGGCATGCTCAGAGGCTAATCTAATCTAGATAACTCTTCATAAGCATGTATAGAGATTAGTTTCATAGGTGATTCTAGGATTTTTCTAATTGCAATCAATTTAAATCATCACATCAAATTATCTATATTTGCAAATGACATTAGTCTATACATAACAATCCCTAACAAGTTCATCAGGAAACTATTATGTCTAACAAATGTATTCAGCAAAGTAGCAGGTTCAAACAACATGCAGCATTCAGTCATCTTTCTACATGCCAATAATGAACTATGAACTTTCCAAGAAAGAAACTAGGAAAAAATATTCTATTCACAAGAGCTTCAAAAATATAAAATACCAAGGAACAAACTTAAGGAGGTAAAAGATTCCTAGATTGAAACCTTTAAGACATTGTAGAGGGCTGGAGAGATGGCCCAGCGGTTAAGGCACTTGCCTCCAGTGCCTAACGCCCCGGGTTCAATTCCCCAGGACCCACATAGGCCAGACCCACAAGGTGGTGGCCCTGGTGCACTCTCTCTCTCTCTCTCTCTCTCTCTCTCTCTCTCTCTCTCTCTCTCTCTCACATCTGCTTGAAAATGAATAAATAAAATATTAAAAAAAAGACATTGTAGAAAGAAATTGAAGACATAAGAAGATAAAAAGAGATCCCATGCTCATGTATTGGCACAAATAATATTGAAGAAATTGCTATAATGCTAAATGTGGTCTACATATTTAGCATAATTCCCATTTAATTTTTTGAACTGAGATTTTAAAAAATCATATAGTGAAGAAAAGATAGCTTCTTCAACAAATGGTGGGGAGGCTTAATATCCAAAGGCAAAATAATGAAATTAGATTCATATCTTTTATTGTGTCCCAGGAAATAAAAAAATTCCTAAAACCAATTCAAAATGAGTTAAAATATATAATATCCACAACACTGATAATGCTCAGGAAAAACTCAGAAATATTTCAACTTATGAACATAATGCAAAACGTTTTGAACAGGACTGCAATTGAAGGAAGTGACCTCATGAACTGACAGAATGGATTGCATGAAATTGCAAAGTTTTATTTTAGAAAAGGAAACTGTCAATATAGTAAAAATATTAGTTGCAGAACAGAAGGTAAATCTTTGTCATGTATACTTCAAACAGGGTTAATAGTGAGGATACAAAAGGAACTGCAAAACTTAAACACTGCAAAAACAAATCTCCCAGTCAATTAATGTCCAACAAATTACTGGGAAAATGTTCAAATATCCTATGCTATCAGGGAAATGAAAATTAAATCTACTTTGATAGATTCCATTTTCTAAGACATAATGGCTAATATGAAGGAAAGAACAAATAACAAATGCCGGTGAGAATGCGGTGAGAGTATAAACTAGTACAACCACTTTGAAAATCAGTTTGGTAAATTTTCCAAAACCAAAATTAAAACATACTAAAAGCTTCCACTATGGATATTGGTTTAGAGGATCCTGAAAAGGGTGAAAATAGAGCTAACAACTGACTTAGCTATTCCTTTACAGGGCATCTATCCTAAAGTCTCTGCTCTTCAGTACAGAAACATTTGCACAACCATGTTTGTAGCTGCTCAATTCACAGTAGCTAAGAATTGGAATCAACCAGATGTCCATGGTGGACAAATGGATTTCAAAGTTATGGTACATATACACCATGGAATTCTACTCAGTATAAGGAAAAACGACATAATGAAATTTTCAGGAAAGTGGATGGACTTGGAAAAAGATCACCCTAAGTGAACTCACACAAGATAAAGGGACAAATGACACATATTCTCCCTCATCTGTAGTTCATAATCAGATTCATCTTGAATAACAAGCAAACCTGATATGCAATCTTGAGAAATGAATAGGGTCTGTGATGGTTAGGTTTTGTTGTCAACTTAGATCTTTTTAATTATCTTGGGTGGGTCTCTGAGGATGTTTTCAGGAAGGCAGCCTCTCAGCAAGGGGAAGGATGTAAAGAAGCTAAAAGAAGATGGAAATAAGCATCCTTTCCTGTGTGAGAAGTGCAGGAAGGAAATTCCAGAGACTCAGGAAGTCATTAAGTCTGGGATGAGGTTGCAAGACCCCATCCAAAGCCTATATAAAAAAGAAATTCTCTTTGTTCTCCTGCCTGTTTCCTGTTCTCTGTGTGTGGTGTTGGTGATGGGTTTTTCTCTCTGCTCACAGCCTCTTTTGCATTCTAGATCTTCCCCTGTATCTATAGCTACAAATAAATATTTTCCTCCCCCAAACTGTGCCTGGTTTGGAGATTCATCCCAGCAGCATGTGGCTGACTACAACAGGGTCAGAAGGTTTGGGGGAAGGACTGGGAGGCAGGGGACAACACACACAAAACTAAATCCAAAACTAATTGGTAACACATATTTTTTACACTTAGATAGTAAAATAAAAGATATAACCCTCCAAGGGACTATGGGGGTTCCATATGGCAAGAAGGGTCTTCAAGAGGGTAGGATGAAACCTAACCTCAATACAATTGGCTCTGGCTTGCAACTCCCAGTGCCAGAATCAGTTACTTCCCACATTGAGCTGCTGATCAGAGATATCTAAAGGTGCCCCAAAAAAGACAGGCTTTTGTCAAAACATTTGCTTCCCCACCTGAGGTAAAAGATAAGACCTTATTGCTGAAGACACCACAGGCTGCTGTCAGGCAACACTGAGAGGCCTGTCTGGAATCTGGAAGGAAGCCAGTTCCCTGGATGGTTAATGCATATAGTGCTGGAAAACTCTACATAAACTGCCAGGGGAAATAGGCCAACAATGTTGGTAGAAAGCATGGGACACTTCCATATGACAGTGACCAGCATGACAAGATGTACACACCTGTGCACAGTAGCACTTAACATAGGCAGGTAATCAAGGGCTCTGTGATTGACTAAGAGAGCTGCTCAGTGGCAATGAATCATTAGCTGGAACTGGGATCTAAGCTGATTCCTTCGGAGACTAAGATTTGGAATCCAGGGGGAAGTATCCACTAACCATGGGCCTAAAGAGAGGCTAAACCCACTATAATCTCAACAAATTAACAATGCTTGTCTCATTTAACCTATGTTGATATTAGACTATCTGTTTTTATTTTTCAGATGGCAGTGAGAACCGTGGACAACCCAATTCTACCATCAAGACCAGAATCAATAGCTGACTCCCAGACGAGATGAACCACCACTACTAAAACATCATCTAGGGCCAGGTGAAACCACAGAGGAAGTGGTGAGATGAGCAAGAGTGTTGCTTCCACAGCAAGTCTGACAACCTGGCCAGGGTGGAGACAGACCCTGAGGATACTCAAAACATTCCAAAGCAGAAATCCAGAGGCTGATAAGAGCTCAATACTAAATCAGACTTAAAACTCATCCACCATGACTCAGAGAACTTTGCAGAAGAGGGGGCAGAAAGATTGTAAAAGCCATGGTGGGGGAATATCCAGAGGCCTTGCCCCCCCCCATTGTCTGTTGCTCTCACAACTCATAGCCCTCCATTTCATGGAGAATTGCAGCAATTCACTGAGAAGGGACCACAGTTGAATTGCGGCAGGGAGGAGGGATATGGGTAGTACCAACATATGAAATGTACATACAAAGTTTCTAATTATAAAAAAATAAATAAAATAAAAACCATACTATAATGGCCTGCCTAACCACTCTTGAATATATACCCAGAGGATTCTAAGTTGTATCAAAGAGATACTTGCACATTCATTGTTTATTGCCACACTATAGCTAAGAAAAGGAACTGGTCTAAATGTCCATGAACACATGAATGAATAAAGAAGTCTAGTCCATACACACAGTAGAATTTTATTAAGCTGTAAAGAAAAAGTAATTATTACATTGATGAAAGTTGATAAATGGGGAAAGCATTAAGTTAAGCAAAAAAAAAGATGCACTCAAAGAACAATGCCACATTTTTTTCTGTCATATGCAGATTCCTGGTTTTAATTTTTATATATGGCTGTATCCATATGTATGTGTGTGCACATAGCTTATAAGACTAGAGAGGAGTGCATATAAAGGGGAATTTGGATCCTAAAGGGTGGGTAGAAAAGAGACAAACAGAGTGAGCATACCATGCAAGCAGAAGGGGGACTAGTCCTACTAAGAGAGGAGAGGAATAGGAAAGGGATGGAGGTCAACAAGAAGAAAATATGTGTGAAAATGCCATAATGAAGCCCATTACTGTGTATGCTATTTTTTAAAAATCTAATTAAGATGATAAGTTTGTATTTAAAATACAGTTAAGGGAAGCTATAACTTAGGGAATATATTTGCAAAGCATACATAGACATATCCAGAATATAAAAAGACTTTTAAAATCTCTATAACATAGGCTAGGATATAATTTGGTACAGAATACATCACTAACATGCTTGAAACCCTGAGTCAATCTATAGCAATCATCTACAAAGCTCCTCAAAAATACGGACATGATTATCCAATAATGAGGGAAACTATTTGAATGGACATTTAAAGAATATAAACTAACTAGATAGCAAAAATACATCGAAAGATACTTCCTCGTCATCACTTCTGATTAGACAAACTGAAACAAAAGCGTAAAGGAGATAGTGCTATGCAACAATTGAAAAAGTGAAAGATTTGTACGATCTGAAGAGAAACCAGAATATACTATTCAGCAATTAAAATCAAAAAAATTAAAACAATTTGTGAAGAAATGTAGGAAATAAAACTCATATTTTTGGTCGAGATGTCAAGTAGCTTAATTAAGGAGTTTGGCAGTTTAAAAAAGTATATAAAAAGATTTCTACCATATGATCCACTTGATCCTCAATATTTATTCATCTTAAAGAAGTATCACATGTCCATGCAAAAATTTGTACCCAAATGTTTATAGCACCAGTATTGAGTTAATAGACTAAAGTGAAACAACACAAGTATCCATCACAAGTGAATGGCTAAGAGACATGTATGTCTCTATTAAAAATGACATGTGTACCTGCACCTGCACACACGTGTGCTCACGCATACATGGACATCCATGCACATACATTAAAGACTAGAGAAGAAAGTTTTGATGTAACGACAAGGGTGAATTTTTATCTGAGTACAAGTAGTTACACAAAAATTCATGCATGTTATCTTAATTCCATTTGCATCAAATTCTGGGAAGTGCAAAGTAATCTATGGTGACGAAAGTGGCATGCTCTTCACCTGTGGGAAGTGGTTTGAAGAGAGGCAGAGGTATTATGAGAACGTGGCTTTTACACATGTGAAAACATTAAAGTGTATATTTCAAAATGTGTGGTGATTGTATGTTAAGTATGCCACAACACAGCTATTACATAAATAGTTATGGATTTTTAATGGGACGATGTAAATATTTCTGGCATTGGAATACATTATCATCAGGGAATGGAAAAAGAAGTTCACTGAAACATGATTGTTAAACTGAGTGGTTAAAATTATAAAACCACATTATATTTGTGGCTTTCCAAGTTTAGATCACTCTGTGAGTTATTTATATAGAAAATCAATAAAAGAAAAATCAATGTTTTATTGTTGATGTGAATAAGCAACAGATTAACAGCAAATTAGGCAACAGAAAATGATTCTGGAAGGAGATTCAGCAGTCAAGCTGTGGAAGAAGGCCTTATATGAACCCACACCAGCTCTCTCTTCTTACTAATGATGGGTGCTGTTCACGTGCCACTCCATACTTTGAGCCAACATCCTCTCATGGATGCAGTGTCTCGTACCACCATGGATGCCCAATAGATGCTGGCTCAGTAAACAAGTATCTACTGTCTCAACTAGAATCAGGAATTCATTTTCTGGTGTTGCCTTAACTATTCCTCAAAACCATTTACTTAAACAACACACCTTTATTATTCATAGTTCCACAGGTCTGAAGTCTGACAAGGTTGTCCCTCGGCTAAGGCCGAGGTAGCCTCAAGGTTAGGATACTTTCCTAAGGTCTTAGGAGACAATCTGTCTTTCCCCTTTCCAGCATGTCACCTACATCCCTTAGACTTGGGCCTACTTCTGACTCTGTGTCCTCAAACCTGAGTGCAGTCCTCATGCTACTCGAGATTTCAAAGAACCAAGGGATTAGATTGTATTACTGGAGGACAGTCCCTGTATCTAAAGTGCTTAACATAACCACATCTGCAAAGCACCATTGCTGTGTAAGATTCTCAGGGGAGTTAGATGTGGACATCACAGAGGCCATTCTTCTCCCTTTTACTAGGTCAGACTCTGCTGGGCATGACTTGGGGAAAGAGCAGCCTTGCTCCAGCCTTGCATCCATCCAGTCCTTGTGAGACTAGGAAGGCATCTTTGAGACATAGGGATGCAGCTCATTTTGATAAAAACAGAGGAGATTCCAGGAGTCTTAACAACCAGCTATGGCCTAGGGAGGCATCTGTATCAGAGGCATCTGTCGTCCCTTGGAGATCCTTATGCTTAACAGAGATGAGGAGCATGGTCTGGGGGAGGGGTTGTCCCCTGCCTAGGACCCTCAGGGATCAGTATGTTCTAACGGCAACAGACACAAAAGCAATAAAACAACTCACACTGACCTTAGAAATTCATTCAGGGTTTTAAAAGTATTTTATTTATTTATGAGAGAAAGAGAGAGAGAGAGAGAGAGAGTGAGAGAGAAAGAGAGAGAGAGAGAGAGAGAGAGAGAGAGAGAGAGAGAGAGAGAGAGAGAGAGAGAGAGAGAGAGAGAGAGAGAGAGAGAGAGAGAGAGAGAGAAAATGGGCCCACCAGGGCCTCTAGTCACTGCAAAGGAACGCCAGATGCATGCACCACCTTGTGCTTTATGTGGGTACTGGGAAATCAAACTCAGGTCCTTCCGCTTTGCAGGCAAATGCTTTAACTGCTGAGCCATCTCTCCAACCCCAGATTAAAACCCCAGTTTTAAGATTTGTTCACTACATTGCTATTTGGGAATGCACACTAAATTGTTGTAGACTACAGTCACCATAATTAATTCTTCTATCTAAAGGCATTTAGTTCTATAGAGCCCTCTTTCTCACTGTATAACAGACACAAATCTCTAGTGAGCGCTACTCTGGTCTCTACTTCCATGACATAAATTAATTTTAGCTTAAAAAAGGCTAGCTCACTGCTATCTCTTGGGAAAGCATAGCACAATTTAAACAATTAATTTGAAATGGACTTAAGTTTGCTTAATTCTGAGTAAGAAATTTTAATTAAATTATTCAATATTTGATACATCCTTATGTTAACGAGTGTTCCAGGACATAATAATTTGGCTGTATTCGAACCAACAAAGGAGCACTTGGTGTAATGGAGGAGCCTCGGCCTGGGGGAGACAATCAACAGCTTTCAAATTCGACCAATTTTCCACTCAGTGAGGGGGCCCCTTGTTTGGAACTAGGGATTCAGGGAGATAGGCACCGGATCCCGTACTTTTGGGCTCCCAAAACAAGATGCACTATGGGAGTGAGTGACAGGGAGACTACTAAAAATAGAATCTAGGTAATCCAGAATTGTGTATATTTGTTAACCTACACTGATCTCACTCTCCGATGGAGATTGTGTTTGTATTTTTCAGGATTCAGCGAGAGA